>JAHHFK020000474.1:0-27436 GCA_024533555.2 Aedes koreicus
AGTTGAAAAAAGTTGTCCGATTTTGCTCAAAATCGCTTGGTATGTTCTTCATCGAAAATAATTAGACTCGTATTTTTTTTTTTTAATAGGGTAAACATGTTCTATATAGGGTTACCAGAAAAAAATCGACATTTTTCGAAGTTTTTTATTTAAAAAATATCATAACTTATGAACCACTGGATCGATTTGCAATGTTTTTTAATTAATAGAAAGCTTCTTTTTTTTTTGTTTTCATCAAAAATATTGGCTAATATAATTAATGTGTACAAGTTTGCTAAAATGGTCAAAATATTCGTTTTTTTATGATTTTTGAAATGTTCGACTATAACGACTATTTATTTTTATAAGAATTCAAACATTTTTACATAACATATCAAAAAATTAGAAATGTTCATCGAGCCGTTTTATAGTTACATTTTTTTGAATATTTCAAGTTTTTTGCCCATACACACATGGAATAAACGTTATTCTCCATTATTTCAATTATCTGTATCAATTTTCTTGTATGATAGGCAACTTCTCTACAAATTGAGCTACCAGGTCGGATTAGGTAAGATTATACGGAACTGATATTTTTTTCAATTTTCTGGATAATCGAGTACAACTTGTACAACGTAGCAAATCATGACGTCTGAATGAACAACTTCCGATGATCCAGCGGCATTGGGATCGATTATTTCTAAACCACCATTATTGATGTTTGCTGGTGCGGCGAAATTGTTCACTCTAGATGGTCCGGCCACGGCGAAATTATTGGTGCCTGATGGTCCGGCAACGGCGAGACATCATGTTTCGATGGTTCAGAAATGGTGAGTTCTTGATTTTCACATTTTAGATTAACTGCACTTTGAGTTGCTGGCTTGTTTTCTTTCTTGATAAAGCGATAAAGTCTGCAATAGCAGGTATTACAAATGTAGGAACAGCTTTTATCCAACTGTATTCTCCTTTCCGCTGCATAACCATATAATTTAGGAGTAAGTTTCCTGTAACTATTAATTCAAACATGGTAATTTAAGCATTCGTGCTTCATTGTATTAAACGTTTTTTCAGTAAGGTAACTGGACAGTTTCGCTGATTTTCTTGACTAACATATGCTTTATCTTATAGACCACTTTAAATAGTCTCTTTGGGTAGAGTGAACAAGGAAAAGGAGACAGATGAATCATAATAAAAAAAAAATACAATGTACAAAAATATTTAAAACATATAAACAAAGCAGGTAACCTATTGTATGGATCGCTGGAAACCAACTTTTTTGAAAAACGACATACTGCTTTGCCGATTTTGAAAAATTAAATCATCAATAACAGCACCAGACTATTCCGACTGAATAATTTTCAGCTTTTGCGATTTGTAAATTCTTATAATAAACGGGACCAAACAAACACTCTTGAAAAACATTTTCATACTTTTGATTTAATTTGAGATTATTGAAATAATGGACAATAACGTTCATTCCATGTGTGTATGGGCAAAAAACTTGAAATTTTCAAAAAAATGTTACTCAAAAACGGCTCGATGAACATTTCTAATTTTTTTGATATGTTATGTAAAAATTTTTGAATTTTTATGAAAAAATATAAAAATAAATAATTGTTGTGGTCCAACATTTCAAAAATCATAAAAAACGAATATTTTGACAATTTTAGCAAATTTGAGTACATGAATTATTTTAACTAATATTTTTAGTAAAAACTAAAAGTAATAAGCTTTCTATTTATAAAAAAAAACATAGCAAATCGATTCAGTAAATCAGAAGTTATGATTTTTTTTAAATAAAAAATTTCGAAAAATATCGATTTTTCTGGTAACCCTATATCGATTATGGTTTCCCTAATAAAAAAATAAAAAAATACGAGTCTAATTATTTTCGATGAAGAACATACCAAGCAATTTTGAGCAAAATCGGACAACTTTTTTTTCAACTCTATTCTTTTCCCGTGGAATTGCTGAATTTCAATAATTCTTGAGTTATAAGCTATAAGAGTAGAACACTCCTATTATAATTGGTTGCAGCAATTTTATTTTGATTAAATTGAATCACATTGGAGTTATATCAACCGATTTGGAACAAGTGTGCCGCTAGGGTATACTGCGTTAAAATTTTGAGTCATCAACTTCAATCAAAAATTGAGATTTTACTCTTACCTAATATACCTGATTTATTTTCCTAAACAAAATGATAACTAAATCTTCACTATGCTCTACAAACTAGCATTAAACGCACTTCAAATGAATGTTCCTTAAAATTTGAATTTGGAAAATTATTCAAAATTGTACTGGCATTTTTTTCCGATCACAAAAGACGTTGACATTTTTCAAGCAGACACTGTAACACAGACGTGTAATGCCAGTAGTGATCAGGATAATTGTTCATGGCAGCGTTTGCTATGGTCCATGATATTTGACGTTCGTATAAAGAAATCTTGAATTATTATCATGATTTCATGTGTATACGTTTTGGTTTGTTTTTTGATATTTTATTCATGGAAAGAGTAACCAATTTGTTTCCGAGCAGTATGCAAAATCAGGATTTTCGAGTCGATGAACGGTACAATTATATGACGTTCCGATATTTTCCTCTTTGTATCCTCCAGGAATTTAATCTAGGATATCTGAAAGTGGCCGAGCTCCGCTGGAATCATGGCATGAATTTTCGGATATCTGTACGAAAAGTCACGAATGTTAAGCCGCCAAACGGTACCAGTTAACTGTTCTTTTGGGATTTCTTCAAGAACGTGTACTGGGTGCACCCAGTTATTATAGGGTTCAAACAGTTTAAAACCCAATTTTGCCGGGACAATGTTGATGGGTAAGGTTCGGTAAAATCCTGAACATTGGTTGGCTAAGCAATTTCGTCCGAATGACGAATGAAGTCTTACATCGAATACAACAACATTCAATTTTGTTGTCTCGTTAGACCATAACCGTTCGATCAAGATGAAAATTATGAATTCAACAGATAAAGTTAGCCGGTGGTCTGGAGAATTCACCGAGCTTCCGCAGCATTTTAAGCAATAATTACTTTTTTCTTTATTTACTGCATTAATTACTTAAACCATAAGTAACATTAAGATAATTGAACGTTTGAGTGTACTTGTTCGAGTCTGTGAATGGGACTTTGCTTTAGATTGATGATGCAGTCCGAAAATTCCACGAATATGATGACTTTACCAATTCCTTGGAAAATTAGCGAGTGCTACGCTTATCTAACGGTTTGTACCTCTAAAACCATTAACTGATTCCAATGTCGAGTGGGGGTTCGTCGCCTACGGTTCATTCAAATCTTTTGATTTTAGTGTTCAAAATTTCTTAGAACGATAATCACATACATTTTTTCAATGACACGATGATTGGAAACTACATGCTAAAGTTAAAAGCTCGTTGGCGTTCGATGCCAAGTATTGCAAGTGCTAAAATTCTATCGCCATAAATCACCAATCGAAGTAGTTATGAAAGAACAAAAATTAATTATCACCTTCCGGTGGACATTCTTCCTTTGATTGCTTTGCACTCTAGCAGCGTTCGAAAACAACCTGTCCGTTGCAGCTGTCCGCTCTCTACCTCGTGATCCGCCATCAACCACCGAGCACGTCATAAATCCTTGAAAATCCCCCCCTTCCATCTCCTCTCACTGATCTGGTCAACCACAGATTCAACCAATAAAAACAGCCAGTCCCCATTCATGAAGAAGGCGAGAAGATGAACCAAACCCAGGGCCGAGAGCACATTACACATGCCAGGTTGACAGTTGTCTGTCCAAACATTAGCACCATACACCAATCTCGTTTCATGCAAAAACCGTATGGAACAAATATGTATACCAGCCGCAAACCAAACGACACGGGTGATGAAGATGATGACGGTGATGGCAAAACGCTTTGATCCGAAGTCACATTTGCGATATCTTTCGCTCGCTCGTCGGATGAGGGGATGAGGGGAACATCTCGAATAAAAGAATAAACGAGAAATGGAAATGTGTCGCGCTTGAATCAACATGGAAAACGAGTTTTGCTGTTCTTTTCGGAATTCGAAATCGAGTGTGCCAGTGTTTTTGTGTGTGTTTGTGTGTGAGTGCCCAAAATCACGACCGAAAAGTTAAATTTCAGAGGAAATATTTGCTTGAATTGATGGGCAAATTGATGCCAGTTGTCGCTGTGTGGTTTGTCTCGGTTTCCTACAATGTAGTGTTCCGAAGTACGGTTCGTTGTCTGGTTTAGTACTAGACGATGAGCTAAGATTTCGTTCCAAGATCGTTGACCGGTTCGGCGGAATCATCATATCATTTTTTGTATTAAATTTGAATAAAATAGATTATTGAAATAGACTACAAAAATGAATCATTTTCCCAGATGGTTTCTTCAGATGCTGTAGACAGTATGCAAAATATGGAAAGAACATAAGCTTCGACCTAGAAAGTAATGGCGTCTGTTATATACACACTTTATTTTGTTTGCCAAACTTCCGAAAATCATGTTTACTAAGATCTTAGCATAAATTATTATTGAGGTGGGTCCGAGAGAACTCTACGTTGAATCTAAGACATGAAGGCATAAAACTAAAAATTTGTAAGGCAATTCACTGTCAAAATCCTTTCATAGGGGAAATGTTGGCTCCGATAATGCTGACTATTCTGACTTTCAAAGTTCTAGTTTTATATATTATACTAGCTGAACCCAGTGCGAGCGCTGCTACGCTTGCAACTAAAAGGAAAATTTAATATAACTGGCACGTTTATGGTTGTTTTTCAGAATGAGTTTTTTTTTCTTGACTAAGCAGGGGTCTAAACTTCTATGCTTCTTACCCGAGAATTACACGTTTTGTGTTAAAGTAACCTGGATAACTCTCATGTTTGGAAGAAATTTATGTTTTATTTGCATGGGAGCCCTCCCTTCCAGAGGGGGGTGGTTTCTCAAACCACCATACAATCATTGCCTGCCAAGTTTGGTTCCATTTGCTTGGTTAGTTCTCGAGTTATGCAGAAATTTGAGTTTCATTTGTTTGAAAGCTCCTCCCTCTTTTCAGAAAGGAGAGGGGTCTTGAACCATCATAGAAACATTCTTGACTTCAAAACTCCCCACATGCCAAATTTGGTTCGATTTGCTTGAGTAGTTCTCGAGTTATGAAGAAATTTGTGTCTCATTTGTATGAGAGCCCCCCTTCCTGAGAGAGAAGGGGTCTCAAACAACCATAAGAACCTTCTCCAGCCCCAAAAACCCCTGCATACAAATTTTTATGCTGGTCGGTTCAGAACATTCTGAGTCTATAACAGTTAGACAGATAGACAGACAGACAGAAATTCATTTTTATATGAATAGAAATCCTGCCTCCAAAAACCCCCATATGCTAAATGTGGTTTTATTTACTTGATTAATTCTCAAGATATTCAGAAATTTGCAGTAAATTTGTAAAGCCCCCCCCCCACTTCATGAAAAGGAGGGGTCTTGAACTGCCATAGAAACATTTCTTGGCTCCAAAAACCCCAACATGCCATTGGTTTCATTTGCTTCATTGGCTCTCGAGTTATGCTAAAAATTGTGTTTCATTTGTATGGGAGTCTCCCCTTCCAGAAGACGGAGGGGTCTCAAAGCACCATAGAAATATTTCTCTTCTTCAAAAACCTCCACCTGCCAAACTTGGTTTCATATGCTTGATTAGTTCTCGATTTATGCAGAAATTCGTGTTTCATTTGAATGGGAGCCCCCTTTACAGAAAGAGGAGGAGTTTCAAGTCACCTTAGAAACATTTATTTCCTTCAAAAACTTTCACATCTCAAATCTGGTTCCATTTGCTTGATTTGTTCTCGAGTTATGCGGAAATTCGCATTTCATTTTTATGGGAGACCCCTCTTTCAGAAGGCGGAGGGGTCTCAAACCACCATAGAAACATTTCTTACCCTCAAAAACCCCACATGCCAAATTTGGTTCCATTTACTTGATTAGTTCTCGAGTTATGCCGAAAATTCAGTTTCATTTGTATGAGAGCCCCCCCCCCCCCCCTAGAGAGAGGAGGGGTCTCAAACCACCATAGAAACATTTCTTGCTTCTGAAAACTGTCACATGCTGAATTTTGTTTCCTTTGCTTGATTAGTTCTCGAGTTATGCAGAAATATGTGGTTCATTAGTATGGGAGCCACCCCTTTCAGAGAAAGAAGGGGTCTCTAACTACCTTAAAAACCTTTCCCGGTCCCAAAAACTTTTCAGTAGTCTCCGAGTCAATAAGGTTCAGACAGACAGACAGAAATTCATTTATAGATAATCAAAGCAGTTCAATGAATATATTTATATTATTACTTGGCTACTGAGCTTTAGTTGAATTACATTTTTTTTTACATTACATCTCCGTTAAATCATATTTTTCTTCAAATGAAATGCTGCTGTTTTCGCTGCCTTTAAAAGAACCATTTTTTTCAAGCGCTATCCAAATGAAACGATTGCCGAATATAAAGAAGGCTACGGCAATTGTTATAGTCGTTTGGCACTTCCGTCTTCCATCTGCACTCCACCGTAGATCGTACGCAGCACCTTCCGTTCAAAGACTCCAAGGGCGCGTTGGTCCTCCACTAGCAATGTCCATGTTTCGTGGCCGTAGAGAACTACCGGACTAATTAATGTCTTGTAGATGGTCAACTTTGTGGTTCGGCGAACTTTGTTCGATCTTAGCGTCCTTCGGAGTCCAAAGTAGGCACGATTGCCAGCCATAATGCGCCTTTGTATTCCTCTGCTGGTGTCGTTATCGGCGGTCACCAATGAGCCCAGATACACGAATTCGTCTACTACCTCGATTTCATCACCGTCGATCTGAACTTGTGCTAGGAGGCTAACATTTTCTTCTCGCGAGCTTCTTCCCTTCGTGTATTTTGTTTTTAACGCATTAATCACAAGCTCAATCCTACCAGCTTCAGCCTTAAGTCTGATGTACGTTTCCGCCATCGTCTCAAAGTTACGTGCTACGATATCAACGTCATCGGCGAAGCCAAATAGTTGGACAGACTTCCTGAAGATCGTGCCACTCGTGTCTATCCCAGCTCTTCGAATCACACCCTCCAATGCAATGTTAAACAACAAACACGACAATACATCACCTTGCCGTAACCTCCTTCGACATTCGAACGGACTCGAGAGCGTCCCTGATACTCGGACGACACACATCACTCGATCCATCGTTGCTTTCTTATCAACCGCGTCAGTTTTTCCGGAAATCCATATTCGTGCATGATTTGCCATAACTGATCTCGATCGATTGTATCATACGCTGATTTGAAGTCGATGAAAAGATGATGTGTGGGCACGTTGTATTAGCGGCATTTCTGCAGTACTTGCCGAATCGCGAAAATCTGGTCCGTAGTAGCGCGGGCACCCATGAATCCCGCATGGTATTGCCCCACGAACTCCTTTGCAATTGGTGACAGGCGGCGGCATAACATTTGGGAGAGCAACTTGTAGGCGGCGCTCAGTAGCGTGATCGCACGATAATTGCAGCAATCCAGCTTTTCGCCCTTTTTATAGATGGGACACACTATTTCTTCCATCCAATCCTCCGGTAAACATTCCTCCTCCCAAATCTTGGTAATTACCCAGTGCAGCGCTCTGGCCAGTGCTTCACCACCGTATTTTAATAGCTCGCTTGGGAGTTGGTCAACACCAGCGGCTTTGTTGTTTTTCAACAGACTAATTTCCTCCTCAACTTCCTGAAGGGTTGGGGTCGGGGTCCTGTCATCTTCTGTGCGTGTTCCTAGATTTATTACCGTGCCACTTTCGTTCGCTGTAACATTACCGTTCAGGTGCTCGTCGAAGTACTGCTTCGCGAACCACAGAACTCTACACTTTAACACTTTACAACATTTTTTGCATTTCAGGATCAACCGAATGAAGATCATTTATTTTACATACGAATGCTTGTAGTATTTTTCATTTACATAAATACATACACTATTATATAAATATTTCATGGGAATGGGAGGGACCATCAGGGCACCCGATTGAAGCACTCTGGATGGGGAGAGTGGGAATGCCAACTCCCCATTGCTAACAGTTTGTGAATAGAGGGCGGGCTCTTCTCCCCGCCCATTGGGGCATCCTCATGTCAGATAGCTTGCTCTTATGACCAATTGTTCAGTCTTGTTGTTGGAAGGAGATTCTTTATATCCCTGTGGATACGTATAAGTGATCTTGCATATCGATCCACCCAACCCCTTTTTGGCCCTTCATACAACGGCATGATTAGGATTATCAGTGGTTATTAAAGCTTGATCAAGTCTAACAGAGGGGAGAGCCCATTGCTGTCGGACTTAGTTCCCATGCTTCAATGGGTGGTAGTACATATCATACATCATACAAACTCCATCTATGTGGTTCTCTGTACAGTTACACTAGTTTTGATCAGTAATGGATGAGCAACAAAGAAGGAAAAGCAACTAGTGGAAGGATCACACAATCGAAGAACAATCCGGTTGCTAATCATTGTATGCCAAACAAAACAGAGCTTGAGTGCTGATAAACTATCTACTCTTGACGATAAAATTGGGAGTATTTTTCCAGAGAAATGTATTTGTTGGAGTCTCGCTAATATATAATTTAAAAAAAATTCAAAAATCTTTGTAGTCAACTAACTCGGTAGATAATATCCAGAGTTGTTGTGTTCTTGCAGCCACATTGTAGCATCTAGAACGGACGTTAACCACATCCAATTATGTAAACCTTACAAACAAACAAAATCCCATATCTTAACATTCTAATCATCTGTCTGCGACATCGTCATCCCACGAAATAATGAAACTGTCTTTCATAAATTGTCGCTCGGTACTTCACATGTCATGAGCATGAATTACGAGTCACCTCCAAGCCTTCAGAGAGAGAGAGAGAGAGCCGGTGAGAACACGAGATAAGTACCTACACAAAAGATAATCCCACTCCAAACGACCGACCACTTCGAAAAGGGTTGGCAGTTCCAAGCATCCCATATTCCTGTCAGGTGCGCCAGATGTATACAATTTTCGGTTTGCTTTCCTTTGTCGGGTATGGAAATTGACTTTATGATTCTTTGTCTCGAACGGCCGTTGTTCTGGTTCTACGTGTGCTGTTCTCGAAGGCAACATCCCACCGTCGGACATAATGAAGTTCTTTCGAGAGATGAGCCACCCTCCAATCGCCAAAGAGGTCCCACCGGGTGTCTTGGGTCGTAAACTGTGCTTTATGGAAACGATTAATTGTCGATAATGTGAGCATTTCTGTGCACAGTTGAATGCTCATTGAGTGGAGATTAAAATCTGCGATTTTCTTTATTCTAAAAAATGATTCGGTGAACATCTGGTGCTCCACGTCCATGTCATCTTGGACTTCAAGCGTATAAGTTCTTCGACCTAATGCTTCGGTTTTTTAATCGTCGACCACCCAGCCTTGAAGACGATGTTCATCGCAGCGCGAGATAATTATAAAGCTTTAGACGATTATATCTCCCACAGAATCGATTTACGACAGACTAATTAGAGATTTATTAATTGACCAAATTATCAAAATGGCTTATTTGCAGCCACAGAAATGGTTCGACCCGATGACATTTAGCGAGGTTTGCAAATTTTATTCTTTTTCGTCATAAAGAGGAGCAAAACTGATGACGTCCTATTACTCAGTACGTGCTCTGCACACACTGACACATTTCTAAAACATTGTTGTAGAAGCCCTATTGATACATCTTAAAGCAGCAACGTGTTTATGAGATTACCGTATTTTTACATAGAAGAATACAAATGAGGCCAGATTTGCAGTGAATCATAAAAAAAATTAAACATCATCTAGAATCGTCCATCGAGAAACCCGATAGGCTGCCAAAATGTTAACCTCATCACCATCCACCAACCAACGTCATTATCGCCATCTTCGTCGTCGGCAAGAAGGAGGAGTCCATCATTATAAACATGTTAAACTAACAAAACGCCTGATAGCGTATGCAATTTATGGTAAAATATGCTTTCTAACTGGGTGTCGTATTACGACCTGTCTGTACTATGGGCAAGAATGGTTCGGTGGCTCGCGGAAGACCGGTGTATCAGAGTTTAATAAATAGCCAAATATTTTTATTTGTCTAAGGAGTCATCAATTAGGAATCGATAGCGATTGACCTTCGGGGCATTTTGTATCAGTATTTTCCAGTTGATTCCCAGGCAAAAGGAGTGGAATTTGATTTAACTGGGCTTAGAAGGGTTTGGAATTTCGACGTGGGAATGGTGACCACTGAAGAAACTAGGTAAATTAATTTAAATGCGCAAAATAAGATGACTTGTAATGGCTAATGTTACTTAATAAATACACCAATATAACTTATTTGAATCCTCTCGACTGCTATGCATGGGGCTACATGCTGAAAAAACTGGGGAATACCAAAGGACTAACCGTTGAAGCTTTTAAGATACGTTTGGTGATAGGCTTTGTGCACAAATTACGTAACGCATGAAGGGGAGGGAGGGGGGTTGAGCAACCCTTACTTATTGTGACATATGGGGTAGGGGGGATTTTAAAATCGTTACGTAACAAAATAACCAATTTGATAAAAAAAAAATCAAAAGTGTATAACCAATTTGCATCAATAAAATTTCCTGTGTGCCAGTTATAGTACTAGTTAAGAACTATGTTTAAAAATTCTGGGAAAAACCCACTTTCAGTACGTCAAATAAAAGCTTTCAATCCATATTTTGAACGAAAAATATCGAAACTGAGCCAAAACTTTGTTTTTGTATTATGAATCACGTTTGCCATAACTGGAACTGGAACATCAAATTTTGGTTCCTTTGATGGTCAATCGCATGTGTTTCTTATGGGAGTGACGATAATAGAAACACTTTTTAGGCCAAGTGGTGCAATAAATCTGAAATTTTAAGGAAAATGGGTAATGTTTATCTTTCGATTTCAGACCAAATGCAAAAGCTTTGATAAATGGAGACGTACTATTTAAATATGATCTACTAAACGAGATGTATTTTATGACGATTTGCATCACCAATTGGCGCAATTTTCCATAAATGGAACATCTACACGCTGAGAAATATATTGTTTTGTATAGCTTCAACAAATTTTATTGTTTCTGAAAGCGCGGCTGAAGAGGCTTCTATTGAAAACAAAAAGCACATAAAAAAATAAGATTTTTGGAAGCAATGCACCTTTGCATTGATTCGACCATAGCGGTTGAATTGTAACAAAAAAATATAAAAATATATTGTTATTGATATTAGAACTATTGAAGTAATAAGAAATTATGTTATTTGTAATAACTACCAAAATTATGTTAAATAAAATAAAAAGTTGTGCTCTCAGTAGCAAAAAAAAGCCGAGCAAAATTTTGCTTCCAAAAACGTCATGTTCAACCTCCTGTTACTTTCCCAGTCAACACAAAATCGCATATGATAGCGCATATGAGTACAACGTGGAGGCGATATACGTTCATTCGTTCATATAACTCCATGTTGAATGTACGCATATCGCCTCCACGTTATACTCATATCCGTTATTATATGCGATCTTGTGCTTACTGGGTTGTCAATTATCAACATTTTTGATTTTGTTTTTGCCAGCCCTATTATTATTGTATTGTTGTCTGTGATTTATATTTTTTTGTGTTTGTGTTTTTTATTTTTTTTTTTTTTGGTATATGTATAAAAAATGTTTTTTTTTTATTTACATTTTTAAAAAATACTTTTTTGTGGAAAAATTTTAAATTGAAAAATAAAAAATTCCCAAAGTTAAAAAATTAAAAATAAATAAAAAAAAATTGTGTTGGGGGGGGGGGGGGGGGGGGGGGGGGGTTTATTTTTATTGTTTTTTTTTTTGGGGGGGGGGTTGGGGGTGAAATGGGAAAAAAAAATTAAAGGGAAATTTTTTAAAAAAATTTTTATTTTTGTGATGTGATGTGATGTGTGATAAGAACCCACCATCAGTGCAAGGATTACCTATGGCTGCAGGACTATTCTCCGCAGGTTGTTCTGAGAGAATAGCCTACGTGATGGCTTCTTGTAGCAGGGTCAGCCGATCTCAGTGAGGATCTTTGGAAGACTACGGCCAGAAGGCCGCGTGTCTTCGCATGACAAGGGACTGGCGACTCCACGAACCCTTGTCCAGTCAACAAATCCTTCGACTGCCTTAGGCTACCCCCCTTGGGCAATCCCCGTTATATAGTTGTTAAAGGAACAGTGGAAATTTTTAGCATAAATGACTTATAAAAAAAAAAAAAAAAAAAAAAATGTTAAGACAAAAAGAAAATTCCACGGCTATACTGAACTTTAGATTCAATTAACACATTTTATTTGTTTTTATTTGCACTAGTAAATGTACTGGGATATTGCAAATTTCTACTGTTCCTAATAATATAGTTGTGGGCAATAAAATGAGGAAGGATCTAACCAAAAAATTACATTTCAAATAACTTACCATAAAAGCATATCAGTCTCTATGTTGCATGATAAAATCAAGGGATACTACTTTCCAACGCATCTTCCGCTGCATGTTATTCGTATAGGACTAATTTGCTTTTATAGACTGATCCAATATGAATGGATCAAGAGCTTAACTGCATATACTGTGCTGGTTTTTACAAGGTCTCACTCTTCTCATATTGAAAGACATCATGAAAGACCCAATTGCTATATATACAAATTTCAACTTGAATAATTTACATGGAATTTTACACTATACAAATTAAATTACTTGACTATGTAAAGAGCAGCTACAGTAAGTCAATGCGCTTCCAACCGTTCACTTACCGAAAACCCAACCTACCTCTTGTTGCATTATTAAATCCTCGTAAATTGAAATTTAAAGTGACAGTAAGTGTAGTGATAGTAAAGTGATAGCAGCAATTCACTATCAATTCAGTGATAGTAAGTGTAGTGATAGTAAAGTAATAGCAGCAATTCGCTAAAATCTCGGTTTGAGGTATCCTGAAAAAGTTTGTTACATCTATTGAAATTTAATAATTTTATTTTACTCATATTTACTGGTCACTATTTGCTGCTTGATGCTGATTTTATAACCTCATCTATGAAGTAAAATCAATAAAACCACAATTATCAAATATAATAATATTGTGAGTAATGATAAAGTAATGACAAGGATTGAACTGTAAAATCAGACACAAGCTAAATGAATACAACGCTGTATGAATCATATCCGCTCGAATTTGGTATAATGTTCATTTGCAAAACGGTAATGAAAAATACATTCAATAATAATTGCAAAAGCCTATCACCGACTCCGTTGCCACCTTCTGACATCTAATGGATTGTTACTGAAAAATAAATAAAAATTAGATATTTATTAATATCCTCCTAGTCCTGGAAATGCTAAAACAGTATAGATCATACCAAAAATCAGAGATGAAATTTCAATAAAAGATATTATTTTATAAGACATGTTGTAATATTTTTTCTTCATACTGTTCTAGTAACATTTCAAGGATAGCAATTGGAGTAATCGAAGAGTCCAGTTTGATGATATCTAAAATAAATGGCTTATTTAATAATAATACCACCAAACAAAATATTTAAATATAATCCTTTACTGCTTAGAAGCACATGCCAGTCTTTTATGAATTTTGTGAACATAATTTTTTTTTTCGTCTTTTATAATTTCATGAAAAATAAATTGAGCCTTTTATGCTTGTCATGTTGCTCCAGGGTGTTACATGGTTTTGGAATGCAAAGATGATGCTAAAGCGTGCTGAAATTATTAATAAAATGAGAATGGAAAATATACAATATGATTTAAAGGTACACGATCTTCAGTCGCACCCCCTCACTTCGCTATTGTCAGATTGACAACATTGCCCAGGCTACGCCAACCAGCGTCTCCATGTTTCAGCTGGCAGTCTTTTGTGATCATATGACTCGTGGAGGCGTGAGGTAGGAACTTGTGAGGACCGGAGGTCGGTTGCACCCTCCTTCGAAGTTGTCAACTCACCATTTGAAGCCCTGTATAATACTGTATACGTTGTTTTCACAAACCAATTCATATTGTATGCCATATTTGAAAGTTCTTCGTGGGTTACACTAGTTATTTGAAAAACTACACGCTTAACAAATCATGTGTATTAACAAGATGAATTCGCCTCGGCTTTTTTTGCACCTATATTTCAGCATGGCCAATACCGCGTGAATAAGGGAAATACTCATGTTGGTGCGTCTACTTTGACACCGGCTGTGGTCAAAAGCACTTGATAGAAACAGTTCAAACTTTTTCCACATTATTTCCTATACTTTTTTAGACTGTGGTGAAATGTTTAGTTTTTTTTTTATTATTCATTTATTTGTACAGGCTCAATCTAATCAACTTCACAGAGCCAAGGTTTCGTATTTTTATACATCATTTATCTTAAAACTAAAGTTACGGGAATAGAACCGATTACTCGTGGCCGTCTCGGAGTTAATAGGAATTACAAATTACGGATGGGAAGATGGGTGGGAATTTAAAGTATGGTTTACATAACACATTAATTTTAAAGTCTTGTCTTAACACTTATAACTATACAATGTATCGATTTCTTTTGATTTGAACATTTTTTGAAAAAGAAAAAAAACACACACACACATACACCGATAAAAAAAAACTTATAGGAATTTTTATTATGCTACATAAATTTTGCACAGAAGTACGTATTTTTGAAATTGGTATGTCCAAAAAATTTTTTGACATATGTTTTCAAAACTTCAAATTTATAAACCATACCAACATGAAATTTTGATCACATAAGGGGTGATTCAAAAATGACGTCCATCAAATTTCAGGTTAATTTTACCCTCTGCCCCCCCCCCTCTGTCACACTTTGTCACAAATGCATGCTTTGCCATCCAGGCAGCTGGTTTGGGTAAAAGCTCTGGTTAAATGTTCTGGTTTCAGACTCGTCATTGTCGACAAACTCAGAGATGACATTGTGGTCATCTATGACCACCGAACTGAAAAGCTCCGCAAGCATCTCCCCTGCAAAACTGAAGATTCTACGTTCCAGTTCTGCATACACCGTCTTCCCTTGTCCATCCAAATGGGTTCCAAACGTGAAGGTGAACGGTTCCTGAAAGCTGCTTAGACAATGAAGTCAATTTGCGCTCCACAGGGTTGTATGCACTGCGACCTGGTGCATTAGTGCAGATGCACAAAGCTTCAAGATCCAACCGTTGAAAATGAGGCACAGCGATTTCAATTGTCTTTTGAATCGCGAATTCTTATCTGGCCCTCCATCCGTACTCACTTACAATAAGAACAGGCTTCGGCATTCCGTTCGGCGCTTTGAGGCATTCGTCGAAATCCGGCAGAATGTAGATTTGTTTCAAATCCCGAGCATGGCTGTATGCAGTTGATTTATCGTGTTTACCCGAACGTACAGCAACATATATCGGACCTGATTACGTTACAGCTGCTTTGTCTCCAAACTCGTGTTCCTTGATCACCAAACCAGCCAGCACTGAGGGAATGAGTTTGTGATGATCCGCAACAGTCCAATCATGATCTGGCTACCGATCAGTATAATCCATATGCACGATGAGTGGTACTTGCAAAGTTGCGGCTATAATGCCCAGAGGCACTCTCGCCTTGTCGTCATGACTCAGTTTTGCTTCTTCAGTGGGACCCAAGAAACTGTTGAATTCATCAAGGGCATTCATAGATGCCATGCAACATTTTGTGTCAACGTGGAACTTGTGAAGGTTTTTACTTGGTTTGACGAGCTTCACAGAAACAAGTCCGTACGTGTCGCTTAGGCCTGTTCATAAACCACGTAGACTCATTTTTTGAAAATCTCACGTTTCTCCATTCATTTTTTTTTAAATGTTGTATGTAGCGTTGACTTTAATCAGACCCCTTACCCTTTGAACAGCCCCTTACCGTCAATGGCATTCCTGTTCCGAGGAAAAGGATGTTAACAAACCGATGTTCTTGAAATATCAAATCCAGCTGACCGCAGTCCGTCAGTCAGTCATCGAGTGTCCAGATAGTACGTATTTTTTCAGATCTTTAAATAAAAAATGGTTTAAAAACTTCAATAATTCAAGTAAAATGTCAGTTTTGAATTTTAAATCATCTTAATTGAAAAGTAGAAAAAAAGTTGACTGATTCTCATTTAAAAACGCCTATTCAATTAATAATTAAATTGTCATTTTTTATTTCATCAAAACTTGTCAATAAATGCATGCCATTTTATTCCGAAACTTAATCGACAAAAAGGTTCATTAGTGATAAGGCGCAAACCTATGCTTTCAGTCAACAACAAAAGCTGAAAAAAGAACAGTTCTGGAGATATGAATGGTACTGAAAATGTCCTAAGCTGACAAAATTTTCAAAAAATTTAATTCATATTTTTGATTAGTCTCGAGATGAGCCAACCAAGAGCTTCAAGTCTCTGAAATCAAGGCAATTCCATCCAATTAAATGAGGAATTTATTTTACGCAATGCTATTGTTTTTTAAAACGATTTTATGTTACTCCAAACCCTTATCTTCGCCTCTCATCGCTGACGCTCCATGCTGGACCAGATCGACCAACGTCCTCAGTAACACTGGTTAGTCACTCTCGATCGGAGATCGTCCTTTATCAGGCCGCATTTTGAAACGCTTGGTAAGATGAGAGTTTGTTTCAAATTCTTCCTCAAGAATCTTCTTTCTGTTCAATTTGCTTGTCTTTTGGCGTTGCTGATTTGATTTCTTCTTCTCTAGGTACTTATTCAGCGATTTCCTATGTTGACCAGGTCAGACAGCGTTTTTTCTTGTATAGCATAAAGCATGTCATTTTGCTCTCTAATCAGCAGGCTAGAAATCTCGGAATTAATAATTTTTAATTATTTGGTTTGGGGCATGCAAAATAAGAGAAAACACTTTGTCCGAATCCGGAGGAGCTTGTGAAGAACTGGAAGGCTGCGATTCCGGAGTTCCCTCATCCGGTGGGACTTGTGGAACATTTTGGATACTCTCTCCATTCGCAGCATTCCCTTGCCTGCTGGACCCATCAGTGTACCTTTCGGTTTCGAAGCTTCCGTTTTCAAAGGGCTGATTTTCGATTTGAAACATTCTTCACAATTGGATTCGGTTTTTATATCTCGCCAGTATTTATGCGTCGCCTCCTGGTTCACTTGTCAACTGCGCAGCGGGTATGCACGACAAAATGCATCGAACAGCGTTTGAACCATTTGGTCTCGGTCCATCTTTAAGATAAAATATTAGAATGTTATAAAGATCACTGCTTCGGAAACCTACGTTGATCACCTATGTTTCTTTTCGTAGCAACGCTGATAAAATTTCATTACCTTGTGCGAAATTGTTGGATGTCACATTTTTATAACCCCCCTCCCTCCCCCTGTCACATATTGTCACAATTTTCAAACCCCCCTCCCCCTCCCAATGAGTGGACGTCGTTTTTGAATGACCCCTAAGGTCAATACATTATTTATAATGCTATAAAAAATTCAGTCAAAACTGTTCATACTTGAAAAAGTTACAGAAGGTTGAATATGACGGTTTATGGAAGCAAAATCTTGTTCGGCTTTTTTTTGGTACTGTGTACTTTTTTAATTTATTATTTTATCAAGATTATACAATCTTACGCTAAGTTACTTAAATGAAATAAGTGGACTGATGTTTGCAATCTTCATTAATTTTAAGCTACACAAATAAAATGATTGAACTGTTGTCGGGATACTACAATTTTGATACAAATGAAAATTAAACCTAAAAAAAAAACAATAACAGTTTTTGTTATGTTTTTATAACAATTGAGAAGGGGGGGGGGTCCGAGATCGTTACGTAATTAAAGGAGGGGGGTCTGGTCACGTGTTACTTATTGTTACATAGAGGGGGGGGGGGTGGAGGTGGTCCAAAATCCCGTTTTTTTGGGTTACGTTATTTGTGCACAAAGCCAAAATATGGACTGACATGCCGCAAGATATCGTGCATTACAGCTGACGAATTTCACGCCAACTCGTCTTCGAGATTGGCAGCACCCTCTCAGAATCCAATGAAACTTTGTGGGTGTGTAGACTATGTCTTTTCAAGCAACTTTGCATACTTTGTTTCTTCAAAATTTATCTAGACTGCCACTTGAAAAAGGCTTAAGTTTTTTGATCATTTTTTTTTTAAATCTACATAACTCAAAAAGGACAAAACTAACAAAAAAGTGATGTATGGGTGACTTTAAGAAAACCATTTTAACTTTTATGAATAAAATTGTAAAAATTGTAAAATCGATTCTTAAACGCTAAAAAAAAATATTTTAAAATTTAAAGCCAATTTGCAAAAACTGGCTATCTTAGAATTGGGACGAATTTTTGTTTTAATAAAGGCAATATAATTGTCTAAAAGTTTGCCATACAGTGCAAGATGGGCACTTTTAAGAAAAAAAAGTTTTTCTAACAACAACTTTTTCATGTCCTATTTTTACAATGTATCACGCAAACTCGTCTAGTTATGGTATTCAACATCCCTTTAGAATCCAATAAAATTAAGCAGTCATAAAGAATTGAACGTATTAAACATTTTTGCAAACAATAATCATCTAGACAAACATTTGAACAAAGTCAAAAACATTATGAACGTTTAAGTAAAAGTCATTCATAACTGCTTGTTCGGATATTCCTATTGTTAGATGCGATTCAAATATGGCTTCGTATATGGTGGGGGGGGGGGGGGGGGGCGGAAGGAAGGTCAATACTTGTTACAGTAAGCGTAAAAAGTATGGGAAAAAATTGTGATAGAGGGGACTGATAAATCTAAAAAAAATAGCGGACGGCATATTTGAATCGTCTTTAAATGGATATGCATCAACTCTTATCAAATTAAAAAATTCTAGTTTGATAAACTTAAACAGGTACGCATTGAACCTGTGTACCAGGTATTGTTTTTACGCGGCTGTATAACTCCTCAAGTTCTTCAGACATTTTTGCATACTGTGCAGCTGATATGAAGCAAAAAATCAGTTTTGTAATACTTTTATTTGACTGTTCAACTGCCCAGTCATATAGTTTCCGAGGAATCTTGATTGTGTTTCCATTGCCATTCGCTTGAAAGTACAAACAATAGCATCAAAGAGACCCATGAAACGTTGCAACGAAGTGCCAGTCTGCTTCCAATCCATACTTGGACTTAAAATTGCACAAGCTGGCAAAGTTCTTTTTGTTCTTATAATGAGCCGCTGCTCCATCTGACAAGACAATAATTTTTGGACAATATATTGAATTTTGTTTAATGAAATCTAGCTATTTAAATATAAACAACTAAACTGCTGAAAATATAAACAACTAAACTGAGTCACGGGTCAATATTTCAGATATTATGATAATGCTTTTGTTTTCCAATTTATTGTTCTTCTAGTATATTATACTTCAAAGTTTTGGTGATAAACAGGATCAACCACCTGATTTAATTGTATTATCACTAAAGTTTAAAACAATTAGTAATTTAAAACAAGCCCTTTCCAAATGGTAGCCTTGATTTTTCAAACATTCAAAGACCTTTAAAAACTCCAAATTGTCATTATAATTAAATTGCATTGGCTTCAGTGAGGTTTTAGGACCAAATTATATGACGAGTTGGCGCGCTACACGGTAAAAATAGGACATGAAAAAAAAATTGTTAGAAAAACGTTTTTTTTTCTTAAAAATGCCCATCTCGCGAAGTATCGCGAACTTTTAGACAATTATATTGCCTTTAATAATAACAAATTTCGTTCAATTCTAAGACAGCAACTTTTTGCAATTTGACTTTAAATTTTAAAATATTTCCTTTTTTTAGCGTGTAAAATCGATGTTATAATTTTATGTTTTTTTTTTCAAAAAAGTTAAGACGATTTTCTAAAAGTCACCCCTCCATCACTTCTTTGTAATTCTTGTCCTTTTTGAGTTATGTTGACATGAAAAAATTGTGGTTTGAAAAACTTTTTTTCCTTAAAAGTGCCCATCTTGCACTGTATGGCGAGCTTTTAGACAACTATATTTCCTCTATTAATAAAAAATTTCGTCCAATATTAAGATAGCCATTTTTTGCAAATTGACTTTAAACTTAAAAATATTTTTTTTAGCGTTTAAGAATCGATTTTACAATTTTTACAATTTTATTCATAAAAGTTAAAACGATTTTCTTAAAGTACGCCATACATCACTTTTTTGTTAGTCTTGTCCTTTTTGAGTGATGTAAATTTAAAAAAATCGATCAAAAAACTTAAGCCCTTTTCAAGTGGCAGTCTAGATAAATTTTGAAAAAACAAAGTATTCAAAGTTGCTTGTAAAGACGTAGTCTACACACCCACAAAGTTTCATTGGATTCACTGGATGAGTTGGCGTGAAATTCGTCAGCTGTAACACTTTCTAAAAGCGCATGCGGATGTCAATTAAGGCAAAGGGCGAAAGATTTGAACTGAACTCAATTAATACAAATATTAAAGATATACGAAATTGTCAAACATATCAAACCAATTCATGCAAGTTTCTCATTTTAATGACCACATTCTTAACTGACAGGAATTCACACTCTCCCTGAATAATTGTACTTTGTATGTTTTGTGGCGCTCTATTAATTGTATATTGATATTGAACAGAACTTTTTCGAACTGTGGAGGTTTTCACGAGGTACCCAAAGTTGCATACTGATGGACGACGAAACTTATGCAAAAATGGACTTTGGGCTCGAGTAGATAGCGCCAAGTTTTCGTTACAAATAAGTCTATACATTCGAGGCTTACAATAGAAAGTGCCTGAAAAAACGTATTCTACCATTTATCAAAGCATACCAATGTCCTGAAAAGTTTGGGCCTAATAAGGATAGCTGCCATTACAGTCGAAAGGCATTTCAGTGGTACCGTGACAACAGGGTAGGTTTTTTTCGAAAAGAACCTCAACCCACCCCGTTGCCCTCAAATTCACCCAATCGAGAAATATTGAGCAATTGTTAAGAGGAAGCAAAACAAAGACTGAAACAGTGACTTGGTATGCAGCAGAGATAAAATTGCCGCTCAAATTGACGAATAGAGTGCCCAAAAAATGATGAGAGGTTTTTCAAGAAAAGTTCGTCTTTTCACCAAAAACAACACGGAATAAGACTGTTGATATTTTTACTAAAAATGCAATAAAAAAAAAACCTTTATCTTGACTGCTTAACTGTTTTATTTCATCAAAACCATCACTAGATACAGCTGATTGCTTGCGTCCAGATTTTAAGTGAATCGAGCTTTTCGATAAATCTCTGAACTAAACTCACAAACGTTGTTCATTTTAATACTAAGTACAAGGGTCAAGATATAAGTAAATTGCTGTGCAATTGACTCTAAACACTTTCCTGGAACTCTGAGACACCATAAGTAAACATGCAAAAGGTCATCTCCTTGCTGGATCCACACTATTCAATATACCAACCAGTTGCAATAAACGAGAAAAATATTACATCGAGCCTTACATCGTTACCCTCTCGCCAATAAGGAAAAGAGAAGAACACGCTCGGTTTGTCATTTCAAATTACTCGAAGGTTTTAATGAAGATCCGTCATCCTTCAGCTAAATCGCCTTATTAGAATACGAAACCGGATGTTCCTTCCATCTCACCGATCGCTTCACTTTGACACGCAGGTCACATCGCTCAGCACCAGCTTTGGTCCAGCTCAAGCTAGACGCGCTGAACTAACTCATTAATCATCAGACCATCTCCGCACATAGAATGGGTACAAAGTGTCAAGATAATCTCCATCATCACATCTCACCATCATCCGGCATAGGGATGAGAAGTGAAATTACCCCATTCATTCATTGACAGAACAACCGGTTGACACCTCAGCTCTTTTTTTTTGGAGGTCAAACACCCATTGAAAACTAAATCGGCGATGACGATTGATCGGCCGACAGAGGCGACGCGTCGCTGGTCCGACTGTCCGTGCGGAATGAATGGATGACCACCGGTCAATTGAGGAAATTTCAATGGATTTGCTAATGCTATTGCAAATAAATCATTTTGCGCGGTTAGGCGAATTCACTTACGTCTCAGTCGTGTACTCGCTTGCGAGATGGTGTCAATTTGGTGTGCGGGACAGCGGAGGGGTGGGGTGGCGTGAAGCTTCTTTCTATTGAAACCTATTAGGAAATGCTCGCTCAGCTTGCAAATCGAATGGGCGTTTCTAGCAATATCCCATCGGTGGAGGTGAAATTGCCGACTTGGAACGATAATGCCTTCTATGTGGATGAACGAAAATTAAACAATCTTGATGGGGTAAGTTTTTCAAGAACATCTCGTGATAAAGCGTTGAGAATTAAAACGTTTCTTCTTATGGGATGGGATGAAATGCATAGCGTGCTTACAATAGGGCTTTCTGATGAGTGTGTGCTTAATTTCAGTTTCTCACATCTCACTTGCTGGATGTTCTTCTGAGTGAGCCTCGTCATGACATTCAACATTCAAATTCTACTGTTTCGGCGATCGACCTGCCCAATTTCGAAATGCGATAGACAATTTGACCCATTTGATAATTATAGTCACGATTGCTGCGGATAATGAAAAGGGCTTACCTAATTCAGAAACCCCGACTGATGCATTTCGAATAACTACCCCAAAAGCTCATCACTTTTGACCAATCTCATCAACCACCCCGGCAAAAGGTCACTATGTCAACAGTGCCATCCATCGTCCATCGGTCGCACTTTTCTCATGCCATTAGAAATTGCCCTGGCCATCAGCATCGGTCTCACCATCACACTGGCATCGTCTTCGTCACGGATCGTCGGATTTCCCCATATCTTGTCGTTTTTCTTTTTTTATGTCTAGGTCCATGTGTCGAGACAACAGCAATTCAGTGCGATTGCCAATTAAAAGCTTGCAATATTTTCTTCTTCACTACAGTCTAATGAGAAATGCCTCGTCATCGGACATCACGCTGCATGCGTCGGGTCTTTCTACAGCTTCACAGCTTTTTTTTCTCATCAGAAGGTAAAACGATGCAACGAAACGACACACCAGGCAGAAGGAGATGGGCCAACCGACCGGCAATCCATATCCAAGTCTCCTCCGAATGTTGAATATGATTGCCGCCTCCGCTTCTGATTCGCATAGCTCACACCGCCACAGGCGGTTCATTTCGATTAGCCAAATTGTAGAGTAGACTTGGCCAACTGCTACAAACAGTTCGCCGAGCGCGCCGAAAAGCAACATAAATGGAACCGATGAAAGCTTGCGCGCACGCAGCACGAAATCATGATACTTTTGCTGCTGCTCCGAAAGATGATGCACTGCAAAGAGCTAATTGTGGTTTCCTCATTTGCAATTTGCTCATCGCAGGCAGTAGAATGGAGGTTCTCGTTTGCAGGTATCAATCACAGGTTTTCGACGAGATAGCTCATCTGGCTAATGATGGATGGCGACGAACAGAGAAAATACCACGATGGAAACTCTGTGCCAGATGTTGACTTGGCTTCGCTCCCATAAATGGTTGATGCTCTGGATTGCTCAGAAGCTAAAGGTTGAGAGTTCAACAGAGCTGGCAGGATAAGTAGTCCTGTGGTCGCAATACTACATCACGTTAGTTGCATCTCTTTTTAGAGAGCAACGAGTATGTTAGGGCGATGTACCAAAGACGAACATAAGAACCATAAGCACACATGTGAAGACTTTATTATCTTAAGTCCACGTTAAAATTGCAACACAAAAAGTGATTTCCCATAAATCCGTCTTTTATCCAATTGCCTTGAAATTTCCGGATAGTTAAATAAAACATCTCTGCTAAGTTTTGCCATGTTCACTTTAAATCTATGTCCATTTCGAATCCGGAATAATAAAAATCATCTGTATCTGGGTAACGGATTGACGTACAAATAAGTTTAATACATCAAAACAAAAGTAATTCAATGAACTTTTAGGAAAAAATATCAATACAAACCATTTCTCTTCGTTTCCAATAAAAATTTGCACTTCCTCCCATCAAACGCTGCACACCTCCGGAGTCATCTTCCTTGGCACATTTGTTCCACATTTTGGTCATCTGAGTCGCGTCCCGAGCCGTTTTTCCGCTTTTCTTAAGCTTCCGCTTCATTATTGCCCAAAATCTCTCGATGGGCCGGAACTGCGGGCAGTTGGGTGGATTTATGTTTTTATCGATGAAATCTACGTTATTATCGCGGTACCACTGGCTGTAGTGGCAACTCGCCAAATCTGGCCAAAACTTCATGGAACCTTTATGGGCTTTAATGAACGGTAGTCCGCGGTTTTTGAGGCATTCTTCCTTGTACAGCTACGAGTCTATCGTCTCATTCGTCACGAACACTTTGCTCTGCGCTCTGCAGCTGCAAATCCCTTGCCAAATCATCAGTTTTTTGGTAAATTTGTCCATAAAAGCAAATTTAAACTTCGCAGGAACATCTCCTCGTGCCGTCGCCATGTAGAATTTTTGGCCAGGAAGTTGTCCGAAATCCATTTTGACGTAGGTTTCATCGTCGATGAGCAGGCATTCTTGGTACTTCGTTAAAACCTGCTGGTACAATTTCCGAGCTCGAGTTTTGGTGACGAAACTTTGCTTCAACGTTCTGTTTGGTTGCTTGCTGGCTCGATAAGAACGATATCCTGCTCGCAAACGAATTCTTCGAACGGTACTGCGAGCAGCAGCGTATTTTTGTGCCATTTCATTATCTGATAGTCCAGGGTTTGCTCTGACGGTTCTCAACACCTTCTGGTTCAGCTTACCTTGAGGCACTCGATCCACGCTCTTTCGCTCCCTGAAACGTTTGAGCACATCATACACGGTTGATTTGGCGATTTTCAACGTTTTTACGATTTTTATTGCGGACTACGTTGGATTATCAACGTGGGTGTGCAGAATTTTTTCTCTCCTCTCGGCTTCCATCTGGAATAACTTTTGACTCACTGCACGAAACATCGTGAAATTTATACCACAGAAAGTGGGCGCCTAGGTTAACAAACCGCTGTAAAATAATTCTTGCAGCGGTCACTTTCTGTGCCGCTGCAACACAATAAATGATTCCGGATTCTAACTGGACAGAACGTTACTTCGTTTTTCACAACCAACTTAAAAGATGCAACAGCACATAAAGTTATTTTTATGCCAAATAATCATGTCTGATATAAATATGACTTTTAACGGTTCGTAGATAATATTTTTAGTTCTTAAACAGTCAATTAACATAAAATAGGTCTTGTAATATGTATTGATTCATGAAGCTACAGTTTTAGGCCGCCTAAAAAAGCATTAGGATTAGCATTTTTTTCAAGTGTAGGATCATGTAGCTATGGCCAGAACGTGGACCGTTATAGACAAAAACTCCAAAAAAAAACCAGTGAATACCAGGTCCCGACGCACCTGTTCATCAATTTCAAGGCGACGTATGACAGTATCGACCACACAGAGCTAGGGAGAATTATGGACGAGAACGGTTTTCCCGGGAAGCTCACAATACTTTTATTCAAGTTCGTTTGAATCACGTCGGGGACTACGACAAGGTGATGGATTTTCATGCCTGTTGTTCAAAAATGCGCTGGAAGGTGTCATGCGAAAGGCCGGGCTCAGAATATTACACAGCCGAGGTACGACTTTCACACAATCCAGTCAATTTGGATGTTTCGCGGATGATATGAATGTTGTCAGAACTGTACACCCTTCGAAAATGCGAAGCAACAAAAGTCGGACTGGTGGTGAATGTGTTGAAAACAAAGTACATGCTAGTAGAAGGGCCGGGCTTGCCAGGGATGCAGCGTTACGACGGACGGGGATACCTTCGAGGTGGTGGAGGAATTCATCTACCTCTTATCCTTGCTTACGGCAGACAACGAAAACAGCCGTGAGATTCATCAGTGGATGTTGGATCTAACTATACGATTCAGAAGAACTTGCGCTAAGAAAAAGATTCACCCGCGCACCAGATGTACCATGTACAAAACGCTGATAAGACCGGTGGGTTTCTACGGGCAAGAGACGTGAGCAATACTCGACTTTCTGTGGTATAAATTTCACGATGTTTCGCGCAGTGAGTCAAAAGTTATTCCAGATGGAAGCCGAGAGGAGAGAAAATTTTTTTGCAATCCAACGTGGTCCGCAATAAAAATCGCAAAAACGTTGAAAATCGCCAAATCAACCGTGTATGATGTGCTCAAACGTTTCAGGGAGCGAAAGAACGTGGATCGAGTGCCTCAAGGTAAGCGTCGTAGTGGACATATGACCGCAAGGTGAACCAGATGGTGTTGAGAACCGTCAGAGCAAACCCTGGACTATCAGATAATGAAATCGCACAAAAATACGCTGCTGCTCGCAGTACCGTTCGAAGAATTCGTTTGCGAGCAGGATATCGTTCTTATCGAGTCAGCAAGCAACCAAACAGAACGTTGAAGCAAAGTTTCGTCACCAAAACTCGAGCTCGGAAATTGTACCAGCAGGTTTTAACGAAGTACCAAGGATGCCTGCTCATCGACGATGAAACCTACGTCAAAATGGATTTCGGACAGCTTCCTGGCCAAAAATTCTGGCCAATTTTTAAAAATATTTTAAAAAATTCGTAAAAAGATTTGCTTTCGATTGATGCATAACAATGAACAAATTTGTTGATACAAGCTTAAGTTAGGTAAAGTCCAATGAATCGAACACTTTATCTGGGGAAATTGAACTGGTCGTTCTAAAAAGGACGGATTTTAAATGATGATCATGTTCCGCGATCGAATTTGATTACTCGTCACTGCGCATTACTGAAAATGCGCGAAGAGTTAGAGTAAAGCTTGCTTCAGATAGAATTGGAACAAAAACAATTGCCTGTATTTCAGTTATTTATTATTGAATTCAAGATCTTTTTTTATACAAATGTAGCGTTTTCTTCAAACTTTTAAGAAAAAATACGGATAAAATTATTCGTCACGGTTTCGAAGGAATTCTCGAATTTTTCCTGTAACACGGCTCATAAGGCGGCGCACACCTTCTTCGTCCATCGATTTAGCTAACTTATTCCACCAGGTCTTCATCTGATTGATGTCTTTGACAACTTTTCCCTTTGCCTTGAGTCTCCTCTTCATGATTGCCCAGTATTTCTCAATAGGGCGGAACTGGGGGCAGTTGGGTGGGTTAAGGTTTTTCGGAACAACCTGGACCCCTTTCTCTGCATACCATTCTTGAACGACTTTGCTGTAATGACAGCTTGCCAAATCTAGCCAAAACATTACGGGATGGTCGTGGGATCAAATGAACGGCAAAATTCGTTTTTGGAGACACTATTTTTGGTATAGTTCCGACGTCATTGCCTTATTTGTAACGAAAACTTTCGTTTTTTTGCCACTGCTGCAAATGCCCTGCCAAATCATGAATTTTCGTGCAAATTTGTCGGCAAAAACAAATTTAAATTTGGCTGGAACATCCCCCTGAGCCGTTGCCAAGTAAAATTGTTGACCTGGAATATGCCCGAAGTCAGCCTTGACATAGGTTTCATCGTCCATCAAAAGACACCCG
>JAHHFK020000475.1:0-129538 GCA_024533555.2 Aedes koreicus
AAAAAGATCGTGATTTTTTTGGATGGTCCTGGAGAGTCCATTTTACCGATTTTTCGATACAAACTTATAGTTGGAGCTAGGAAATATACGAAACGACACGACACATGACTATAGTCAATTGAGTTGATTCAGTACCGAATTAGAGTGAAAACAAAGCCAATAATAAAAGGACGCATGTTTTGAGTAATTCATTACGTCAATTTTACGCAAACATGTGCTTAAATCAAATGAACTGATGAACATAAAGACGAAAGTGACCGACATTAAGTATAGACACTCAAGTAATAGACTGGCACAGTTGACGTATCCAAAACAACTGTCAAATCGTATGGGAAATGTTCGTTTTGGATACAACATGGCGGTCCGTTAAAGATTGATTATTACTTGAGTGTCTATAACGACAAGTCATGTTTGGCAGGAAAAATAATATTCATCGTGACTCGATAGCAAGAACCAAAATGGAATACGGAGGAAAATGATCTTTCACAGAAGATCAAAACGGTTGCGTAGGAAGTTCATTTTCCTTTTTATGCGTCGATAATGTTGAACCCTGCCCGTGATACTTTTCCCGAAATGTAAACCAGCCTTACTATGTAGCGTCTGAACCCTACCCTACATGTTAGTTTTATCTTGGATTAAATATTACCAGAAATTGGCAATTCAACCGAAATGATTGAGCACTGAAAATCAACCTTTCCCCCAACTGCCACGGGCCAAGACCAAGCGAGTTACCCAGTACAACCCGGAATTCGCATGCATTCCGTGAAGATCCACGTACCCGTCATGCATGTGTAGCCAATCTATATGGATATCACACGAACGGGACGGCACTTGGGCAAGCATGGAAGGAAAGGTGCACAAAACAGAAGAAAAGCAAGTAAACACCACCGGTTTGTCGGCCGTGATCGTGAGCATCGTAATCGCGGACACAAAGTACATACTGCGAGGAGAAGGCAAGTTAGGGCAGATGTTTCGAACACATTCTCAATTTCAAAGCATCCAGCACAACTCGCACAGAATGAAGTTTTGTCCAAAAAATGAATTGATTTCCATGCACAGGAAAATAAAATTCACTACAATAATTTTAGCGGGTGATCAATACAGAGTCGCTCCACACTCAAGCTGATGGGATATTCCAAAATCAAATCACAGCCACCTTGAAGAAAATCGCCGGCTTAGCTGCTACTATCGATAAGCAAAATGGAAAATATTGGGGAAATATTGAAACATGAAATCAATCTTTATTGATTTTACGTCAATAATTGCATCAGTAATTTCGTGTTGCACTAACAGCTTCAATATTGTTGTTCAATAATTCCTCTTCCTATTGATGCGTGTACGCCGATGAATTTAATAAACCACGCAACCACCATTAAACCTGCACCTAAACGTAAGTTAAGCGCAGTCCTTCTCCTTTCCATCTGCTGATGCGATGATGCATCGTGGCGAACGGGGCGGCTAGAAATCGGTATCTCCGGTCAGGCTGCAGCAGCTGTGGGTCACTAAACCCGGTAGACATTGAGCGGAGGTCATGCAGATCGTTGCTCTTCTCTCTGTGGCTTGGTGCATTCAATCCGAGTGAATGTCTGCCGGAGAGTAGGCCAATGGGTATCAGAAGTTTACCTACCTGCCTACCTACCCAGTCGGACGGGCAAGTCATCAGACAGCATTGTGGAGCGCGAGAAAACAAAGCAAGCTGTGATTTGTGGGCGGTGCTGTCATCTGATGAAGGGAGATGACGCGGCCGATGTTTGTCGCTGAATTTGCTCGAACACGAACGGCCTGCCAAGGTTAATCCATGGAGGGATTCATCGAACCAGCACACACAGCACGTTAGAGAGGGAGGGGCTGCTTGTATGCAGAGCGCAGTTTAATCTGTTGACGTAAGTGGAGGCCACATCAGGGACTAATGACATTTTTTTTTATTTAGTTGTTGAATCGTGCTTATGCGGAATACAAGATAAAGGCATTGAAACACGTGTTAGGTGGTGTATTTTTAGAAGATGATTATTTTTCATTAGCTGGAATTAACTGGAAGTAAGCCAGGCGATCATAAGCTCGCCCAGATGCAAGGTACATTTGGTGGTTATTTTTAAAATGTTGAAAATAAATCAGGTCAAATAGCTTTCTTTTGATTATAAAAGACTCGAAGTCCAAAAAGCAGGTACACTACCGTTTTCAGTTCAACCAATTTAATCCAACCTAATCTTCGTAATCTAACATCAACACAGCCAGTTCTTGAAAGCTTCCTGGAAAAGGATGGAACCGTCATTTTGCTAGTCTATCGAAGATTAAACTCAAATGCAGGGAAAATTATCGTTTTGCTTTTTTGCGATGTGAGTACGCTTAATAGATAGAATGAAGATTTATGAAGATTTTTAAGATTTTCGTGACATGATAACTAACGTATTGTTTTGGGTTTTCGTTTTTTATTCTTCTTTTTTTTCTCGTTTTTTTAAACGTTTTTCGTTTTAACGAACACATCGTTCAGATAAAAAAAGCGAAAAAAGATTTTTCAAAGATTGATTCGATACCCAAGTAACATTGCCAAAACCATCCAGCTTAATTAAGTTTTATTAAAGTTTTATGAAAGCCACTATAAATCAATTTGGCTTTATTATGGCAGCAAGAGATGCCAATAGGTTTCAAATTTTAGTCAGGTTTATAAGAACCTACACAGCTTCTTTTACTCCCTGTGCCCTGTTTTACTCCTATCAAAGGTTTTATTTTGACTTTATTAACTCATAAAATGCTGTTTTGAAATGCCGTTTTAGGACTCATTCATATTATCTTATTATGGTCAGTTGAAAAAGCATTTTAAAACCATTTTGCCTCCAGTAAATGCATTAAACGGCTAACTGGCATTGAGGAAAGCTACCAAGCGACCAGATACTTCTATAATAGCCATTGCTAAGATAAATTGGCTTTTTTGGCAAAACTGTGATTTCTTGCAATCGCCATATTGAAATATATGAAATAATTGAAATATGAAAAAATAAATACACTAAATTTTATATGTAATACAATTGAACTGTAGATCTGAGACAAACTTTGGTATTCGTTTTGATAACCTTATTGAATTCTATCAATTGTCAGGAGTTTCATGATTAATTTACCGAATATATTTCTTTCAATTTTGTTTTTGTTGTTGTAAACTCGCATAATTTCCAAGGCGCATTAATTTTCAGCTCTTATCGTGCCAATATTCACCATAAAATTTAATGCGCATATGATTTGGAGCATAATACGCTATAAAAAAAACTCAATTTCTTTTGTATATTTTGCTATCAATCATAATTTCCCGCAACAGTAGAACTTTTTTCTTAGCCATTATTTACTGTTGAATGAATCAGAAGAGCAACAAAGCAAAACAACAAAAACCAACCACGATATCGCCGTGAAGTTTGACAGCTGTGGCCATTCAGCCCTATGCTGGTTTTGATGGCGGCCAATATGTTTTATGATGGTTCTCAAGTGGTCTTAACAGCTTTCACTAGAACATTTTCAAAATCTTTATGGTCTTAGAAAGGTTTTATTAATTTGTTTTCACACCCGTCTATAGAGTGGGCCACTTTGTACACATTTCGGCTTTAAAGATGCATAGAGGAGGTGTTGGTGGATAAAACAGTTTTGAATCTAGTGTCATCAACAAAGCCGGGAGGAGTGCTATACGGCTGGAATAGAACTGAAATTGTTACTTGGGTAGCGTGAACTTTTCGATTATCTCGAATCTAGATTTGGATTAGGTGGACCCAGAGTAGTGCAATCAGTGGCTTGGATATTCATAAAATATTCATGATAAGTGATAATAATTTTATCCCAGTGTAATGATGATATTTATGCCGAATGAATTTTGTCCGGTTTTAAAAGATTTTCGAGGGGCAGATCGGAATTCGAATACCGGGTCTTGAGAAGCACAACGCAGTTTTATCTGTTTAGTGCAACTTTTAACCGTTGAATTGGGATTAATATTTGTTAACACATTTTCAGGTTATGCTACTTACACAATTGGTATGCTCTCTTGTGCTACCGATCTGCCCAGAACCTAATTGTAGTGGTATAGCGTAGGAACTGCAACAAATTTTAAGTTTTTACAATTATTTCGTAGTTTAGATATTTAACTAACTGTTTTGGGGAAATTTTAATTAGAAAACAAATGCACTGCTACGGTAACCAATTCAACTTTGTTTAAATCAATGCGGAAATAAATTATGGAAATAAATTGTGGAAGTGAACTAATCTTATTCAGTAAACTATTAATTGTGTATTCTTCTTTTGCCTCGGAAGTCACCCATTCTTGACGTCCGTGATTGTAGATTGTAGTGCAGCTGAGACGTGAACGAAGAATGTCAAACTAAGGCAGTGCGCCCAGTGGTGTTGTTTATCGAAGAACAGAACATGGTGTCAGAAGTTGACGTGTGCTTCTGAAAGTTCTCTGGCGTCATCGTTGAAATCGCGGAAAATCGTGCGGAAAGTATTAGGTGCGCAACTAAGTTCCCGCTGTTTAGCAATAGATGGCGCCAGTAGTAAGTGCTGGTCGAATGTTGTACATCTCAAGCGTCATAAACCAAGCTCAGACATATGGTAAACAAACCGCTTTGCCAAATCAGTGATTTTGGTTTAGTGTTATATATTTTGGTTGTTTGAAGATGTCTGATTTCGTGCCAAATAATCGTCATTTGCGGGAAGTGTTGATTTTCTTCTTTCATTCGATGAAAACGGCGGCTGAAGCACATCGAGAGCTCCAAAAAGTTTACGGTGATGCTGCTCTGAGTGAAACAACGTGTCGTGATTGGTTTCGTCGCTTCAAAAACGGTGATTTCAGTGTTGATGATCGTCCGCGTGAAGGAAGGCCAAAAAACTTCGAAGACTCTGAATTGGAGGCATTGCTCGATGAGGATCCGTGTCAAACGCAAGAAGAGCTTGGTTCAGGATTAGGAGTTTCCCGCCAAGCCGTTTCTAAGCGATTGCATGCGTTGGGAATGATTCAAAAGCAAGGAACTTGGGTTCCTTACGATTTGAAGCCAAGAGATGTTGAGCGTCGTTTTTTCGTCTGTGAACAACTGCTCCAGCGTTTTCTACATCGCATTATGACGGGTGACGAAAAATGGATTGCTAACAGTAACCCAAAACGGAAACATTCTTGGGGACTGCCCGGGCATGCTTCAACATCGTCGCCTAGGCCGAATATTCACGCTGCGAAGGTTATGCTGTGTATTTGGTGGGACCAAGTTGGTGTTATTTATTATGAGCTGTTGAAACCAAACGAAACCATTACCGGGGAACGGTATCGAACTCAATTGATGCGATTGAGCCGAGCACTGCACGAAAAACGGCCACAATACGAGCACAGACACGAAAAAGTGATTCTTCAGCATGACAACGCTCGACCTCACGTTGCGAAACCCGTGAAAACCTACTTGGAAACGCTCAAATGGGAAGTCCTACCCCACCCGCCATATTCTCCTGATATTGCACCGTCCGATTATTACTTGTTCCGTTCGATGGCACATGGTCTCACTGGTCAGCAATTCCACTCATATGATGACATCTCAAAATGGCTTGATTCTTGGATAGCATCAAAAGATACACTACTCCACTACTACACTACTCCGATTTCTTCGAATTGGACATCTTGAAGGACCTCACACCAGAATTCGTTATCATCGCATGTAAGCAGAATATCGCCCGTCATGGTGTTCCACAACGCGTCGTCTGCGACAACGGCACTAATTTTATGACGATAGATGACGAAATTTGCTTTTGAATGGGACTTCGAGCTTGTTACGTCTGCACCATATCATCAACAGTCCAACGGTGAAGCGAAGGCTGCCGTGAAGGTGGCCAAGCATCTGTTGAAGAAGGCACAGGGAAGTGGAACGGATTATTGGTACGCCTTGTTGCTTTGCCTTAATATTCCGAACAAATTTGTTTCTAGTCCGAACGCTCGACTCTTCTCCCGTTCCACCAGGTGTGGTGTGCCAGCAGCAGTTGATCGTTTGCGTCCAACGGTGGTGGAAGAGGTTCCAACTGCAATCGAAATGAACCGTAAGAAAGCCAAATTCTACTACGATAAGAAAGCAAAACAGCTACCTGAGTTGCGGGTAGGTTCATCAGTTCATGTCCAGTTGAGGCCCGATACAACGAAGCTATAGACTCCATGAATCGTCTCAAGTCGCCTCAATGATCGGACCTACGTCGTGAATGTGGATGGTGTGGATTACCGTCGATCGTTGGTTCATCTCAAGCCACGTAAGGATCCCGAAACGCCGCCAGTCCACTCAGCACCTATGGTTCCGATTACAAACCAGGAACTACGGTCAAATTCAACACCAACGAATATTTCGGAATCTGATGCCAACCCGATAGCTGATTGTATTCCTGCTACCTGTCAGATAGAGCGCAACGCAAACAACAACACAAATGAGCGGAATGAGACGATGCCCACCTTCACTGAACCCAAAAATCCTCCTTTTATCGGATGAATCCTCCGTCGGTTGATATCGAAACATTGAAATCACATTTTCGAATGATAGATGCAGGCGGAGGACGATTTTTGAACAACTAATAATACGCGAAGTGAATTAACCTCCCGTTCAAATTTAGATGAACGCTGTACGAAAAATCGTCATCCCAAAGTGGAATGCGTATTGCATTGGAAAAGCCCTATGACGCAAATCATTTGAAATAAGGATGACAAACATTCCATTTTACATCATTGGGTAAAAACCTATCAATCGCTATCAGAACTGGTACCGTGACGAATAAAGGATCGAAACCCGATCGCTTCTTACGGAGACACGGAAAAATATTTCCTGACTCCTTCAATTTTTGTGTTCCCGTTGCAGTCTTTGCTCAACGGTTGAGGAAGTGAAATGTGAAATGATTGTATGTCGTTGAATTGTTTCAAATTATTCATAAATCGCTAATAAATCTACACAGTTTTGAAACAAACATCTTATTGAATTTGGTTGAGTGTCATACGAAACATGGATGATCGTCATACGGATCTAACCATAAGACAATCATCCGATTTCCGAATGCTTTTCGTTAAAGGGCGTTAATCGAATTACTTTTCAGACGATCTCGAGATGATGTTTGGGTTCAGTGTTGTTTACACAAGCTCTGGCTACACCACCCACTGCAGTTGCAAATCGGTCTCGTCACATTACACCGTCGTCATCAGCCCGACCAAAGAGAACCATCCGTGTTCCGGCAAGACTGAACGATTATCAACTCTAGACTTGTGAAGCTTTTTGAAGAAACGAGAAGATGTTCTATATTACTTTGATGCGCCCCTCGTTTAAAGAACAATCTACTACTATTTTTATATTATTCACTCTTGACACAAACACACCTACCTATCATTCTCTCGAACGCCATTGTTAAATTAGATCTTGCGCGATACAGATCGCTACGTGGTTTGAATAAAAGTTATTTCCCATGTAAATCCTTCTTTTTTTATCGAAGAACAGAACACTGGCCACCGGTCCCAGTTTTACCACTTGACTCAACCTCCAATACAGCCAATTTGGATACAGGCTACGTAGCACCCCCTCGCAGTTTGTACAACAGCTTGCCGAACTCTTCCATCCTTCGCAGTCGCAACTTCCTTAACGCGTCCAAGAATCCAGCCGTTCCTACGAGTGTCGTCGATAGCTAGGACTAGGTTTCCTTCAGCTATGGGATAGACATCGCCAAACCATTTCATTCGCCTCGTCAGCATTGGGAGATATTCCCGTGTCCTTCGTTTCCAAAAAAAAACGTCCAGTTGATGTTGCATCAGGTTCCACGAGTATTTAACAGCAGAAGCTGGATCACTGAAGGCTACAGTAGGCTGGCGTACGCCTCGTGAGCTTCCCAACAGGGAGTGGTTCGGGGTGAGGGCTTCGCCTTCATCAGCGTCCATTGACAAGTACGTGAGTGACTCCATTCTTTCCCACGCCCATGTGAGGTGCTCCTGGTGGAATGAAAATCCATTTAGAATCGGTTGGTGAAGGTGGCTGCCAGTTCACCGTGTATTGCTTCAATCTTCTTACGTAAGAGGTTCTCTGCACCCTGGAAGTTGGTGCCATTGTCCGTATAAATCTCCGATGGCGAACCTCGACGGCAGACAAAACGGCGAATACACTTCACGCAAGACGGTGTAGAAAGGCTATGGACAACCTCGACATGGACGGCACGAGTGGTCAAGCATGTGAACAAGTAGGATCCAGCGTTTCACCCGCACTCCTTCCTCACTTTCACAGACAGCGGGCCAAACAGGTCAATGGCAACGTACGTGAATGGTCGGGTTAACACAAATGGGGAAAGGGTAAGAGGAGAGGCGAGCTACGGAAAGCGGCGCCATCCGCGGTACCTTCGGAGTTGCCTTCGTCAACTTGCACCATTGACACGCTGCGGCTATTTGCTTCACCAGAGTCCTCAATCGTGAGATGTAGTAGAACTGACGAGCTTTATTCACCACTGTTTCGGAATTCCCGTGACGAAAGGCTCGATGAAGAGCATCCGCAATCAGTCTGGTTACTGGCTGTTTCCTCGGGAGAATTAGCGGAAACTTGGCATCAAAAGTAGTATGTAGCGCACATCCAGTTCTTCCACTGGCCCGTAACACTCCATGTTCATCTACTGTTGGCGTCAACTGATACAAAGCACTCGTGTTGTGTAGCGCCGATTGTCTTCTCAGCAATCCCATCTCATCAGGATATTCTTCCCACTGCACCATTCGCATCACTGTATTCTTCGCTTGCTTTAGCTCATCCTGACTCAGATACGATGATTCAGTTGCTTCTCGTCGACATCTACGTCTGCAGTTATCCACAAAACAGTGCACATACGCAATTGCGTATGTGAAAAACGAGAGAAATCCACAAGGGTGACAGGAATTGTAGAGTCTTGGATCACAATGCATGGCCGTAGCTCTTTATCTGGTTGATCGTGTTCTACAGTTTGCTTCGGCCATTCCTCCTCGGGAAGACGAAGGAACCTCGGGCCTCTGAACCACTCGTCAGGATACGAGTTCTTTCCCAATTTCGTCGCAGCATCTGCAGGGTTGAGTTTGCTGGGAACCCATCGCCATTCTGCGACGTCTGTTGTTGATAGTAGCTCTCCAATCCTACAGGCTACATATTGTTTGTACCAGCAGTGGTCAGCTCGCAACCAGGCCAATACCGTCGCTGAATCACTCGACAAAAAACGTTGCTTCACTTCGACGTTGTGTCCCTCCTGTACGAGCGACATCAACCGACTTCCCAGAACAGCTGCTTGTAGTTCCAATCGTGGAATTGAGAGTGATTTGAGTGGTGCGACCTTTGTCTTGGCAGCGACTAATGTGCATTCAGCTTTACCTTCAGTGTTGACTACTCTGAAATAAGCCGCAGCTGAGAACGCTGCTTCGCTCGCATCCACGAAAATGTGAAGTTGAAGTTGATCGTATGTTTTCGTGGTCGCTTCCATGAATTAACACCGAGGGATTCGTAAGCCGCCAATCTTTTAAACTATCGTCATGAGTGCCGATGTGTCGTGCCGATGTGAAGGAGTCATCACGCGTGTCGGAAATGAACCAGACGGGAGGTTGCATTAACTGTTCGCGCCCCGTTACGTACGACAACTTTGTGCAGTGCAACCAATGCGACAGCTGATGGCACATGCGATGTGCAGGAGTTACAGGATCGGTATCAGAACGGTCTTGGACGTGCCGTAACTGTCTGCCAACGAGTGTCTTCTCCAGGTCAACCAATAAATCGGCTTGAATTGCATTGAAGCTGCAGAAATTGGAAGAAGAGCGCGCGATTCAGCAGCGCGCGGCGGAAGCTGAAAAAAGAGCCATTGAGCAGGAGAAATACACCCTGCTAGAGGAGCAGCTGGAAGGCGATAGGGATACCATCAGCCACCGTAGCCGGATGAGTCGAAGGGAAAATGTACACAGAGTGACACAATGGGTAGAGCAACAACCTTTGAACGTTTCGCCAGGTGAGGAAGCAGTTGAAGGGATACCTTTGACCATAGAGCAACGTGAACAGGTGGATTTCCATAATCCTGCAACGGGATGTCCGGCAGAGGCCCACGCACAGAACGAAAAGGAAATGACACAGCAATCGAAAGTGCCTCTCAACGCATCACAGCAGATCAAGCAGAATGAAACCTCGACGGATCGACCGCAGCTTCAAAGGATTCAGCAGCGAAACATCGGCGCGATTTCCAAAACGTTTCCGAAACAGCAAGGAGGCGATCGTGTTGAAACAACCGTAGGTAACAGTATCCCCTCTGCGCCCCCCGTACTGCTACCAGGTAAGACACCAACTTATCCCAACATCCAAAAGTTGGTAGCAAGATTAGGGCCAAATAGTCCGATGGTAAATGATGCTAGTTCGGCCCGACCAATTGGGACTATCAATTATCGATCGGTAAGCATGAATTTCATTAGACGAAATCAAAATATGATTGGCAACTATCGATCTGGCACTTTCAGGGAAGAAACCGGAGTACCACAGAGATCAGTGATTGCCGTCACCTTTCTCCTAATCAGGATGAACGGAGTCTTTTTAGGTCTGCCTGCAGACATCCGCATATTTGTGTATGTGTACAACATCGTTCTGATGGTTGTCAAGAGCACCCTGCTGGCCTTGCGGAAGAAGCTGATCCAGACGGTAAGGGGATTTCTTTTCCCGCCAGATGAATAGCACTCTGATTATCGCAGAAGATAGATACAGATTCTGCGCATCCTGACAGCTCCTGTCGAAAACCTCTCCACCAAATGGCTTCCTGTGTGGCAGATGAAATTGCCATATACTCGGTATCCGTCGTCGAGAGAGCAACCGTTGACTGCATGCGACAGTTCCAGGCAATTGGTCCTCCAGATTGCATGAAAACATATCCAGTAATAGACCGACGGGTGTCGGTGTCGTTGCCCCTACCCGCATCGCAATAGCTTTCGATTGTTTCCATCACCTCGTCTGTTGTACGTCAATTTCATTTGTTTCGTTCCTTTCAAATAACGAAGAATTCGTTTCGCCAGGGTCGTTACAGAAATGGCTTACAGCATTTAAAGCAAAACTAATATCTAGACGAGTTCCTTGCGCCAAATATTGCAAACCGCCCACCAGTTCCCGGAATGGAACCTTCTACATCTGTTTCCGCTCTTCTTCTGACTTAGGACTCATTTGCTTGTTTAGTTTCTGCCCTGGATCCGCTGGCGTTGTCACGGTGTTGCATGCAGTAGTACCGAATCGTTGCAAAAGATCATTAATGTACTGCTCTTGATCCAGCCTTACTACGACATCCTCTCTGGTTACACGAATTCCGAGAACTTTGTTGGCTAGCCCCAAGTCCTTCATTTTAAACTTCTTGGTTAGCTGCTTCTTCCAATTCTCTTCCCAGCTCACGTTGTTCGAAAAAATAAGCAGGTCATCTACGTAAACTACCATCACATTCGTACCTTCAATTTTGTAGTAGACACACGTATCGTACTTGGACCGCTATGTTTCAGCTCGGTGTCCAGCTTCATATTCCAAACTCTGCTGGCTCGTTTGAGCCCGTACAAAGCCTTCCTCAGCTTACAAACTTTCGTCGGTGCCTGCTGATTCACTAACCCTTCAGGTTGTTCCATAAATATTTATTCCTCTTCTTACTCTCCCTGTACGAACGCCGTCACCGCATCCATCTGCAGAACTTTAAGGTTCATTCTAGCTGCTAGAGACATGAGGTAGCGAACAGTGGTATATCGAACTACTGGTGCATAGGTCTCATTGTAGTCCACGCTTTTTACTTGAGAGAAACCCTTGATGACTAATCGGGTTTTGAACCTCTCCACCAAACCATCCGAGTTGGTTTTGACCTTGTATACCCACTTAGACCGTAAAGCCTTACGTCCAGCAGGTAAACTCGTCAGATCCCACGTGCAATTTTCCTGCAAGGCGTCATATTCCGATTACATTGCCTCCTTCCACCGGTCACTGTTATTACTGCAAATCGCCTCTTGAAACGTATTTGGTTCATCAAACACCAACTGATTGCCTGTATTAGGATCCTTGCAATCTTGATTTGATTCTGAAAACTGTGGAGGATTTTTGACTGCGGCACTGCAACTCATAATATAATCATGATACTCGCCTGAGTGAACGCGCTCCCTCTCACTGCGCCTTACCAACTTGCATGGGTTATCTGTTTGTGGAGGGAGCGCAACAGGCTGCTGAACGGACTGCTGCTGTTGGTTTACTTCCGCTTCCTCTCCATCGGCATCATCGTATTCTGATTCACTACTGTCGTGATCGGCATCTTTGATTCTGTCCTGCTCCTCGGGTGTATTCATGCTCTCTTGGTCTCGTTTCAAATCTCGTTCGATAGGCTGTATGATCAACTCAACAGGATCAACTTCTGAACTCGATTCCTCGAACTCAGGAACTCGATTATTTAAGCTTTCATCCAGGAATATAACGTCTCGGCTAATAACAATATTCTTTATCTTGGAACTGTATACTCAATACGCTTTCGAACTGCTGCTGTACCCCACGAAAATTCCTGGTGCAGACTTTGCATCCCACTTCTGTCTCTTTTCTTTTGGTACGTGAAACATTACTTTTGCTCCAAACACACGAAGATGCGCTAGATCTGGTCTTCGTCCGGTAAACGTTTCTTCAGGCGTGACTGGCAAACCCTTGGTAGGCGATCGATTGATCACATACGATGCCGTTGCAACCGCTTCAGCCCAATAACGCTTCTCCAAATTTGCATCACACAGCATACTTCTCGCTTTTTCTACAATTGTCCGGTTCATACATTCTGCTAACCCGTTCTGCTCCGGGTTGTATGGAACGGAAGTTTCGTGATGAATGCCAGACCGACGAAGGAATTGTTTCATTTGATGATTTACGTATTCCTTCCCATTATCCGATCTGAGACGTTTGATTTTCTCACCTGACTGGTTCTCGGCGAAATTTTTGAAATCTCGAAATGCTTCTAATACTTCCGTTTTTGATTTCAGGAAATACACGAACGCCTTCCTGCTTGCGTCATCAATAAACGTTAAAAAATAGCGATTTCCTCCTAATGATGCCGTCTCCATGGGTCCGCAAAGATCGGAATGAATTAACTCCAACACACGGTCTTGACGTCGTCCTTTTGAATAAAACAATAATTTTACTGCCAGATCCGGTACGCATAAAACGTCGTTCATCGATATTTCACAGGTTTCTGCTCCGATATTCGCCGATATGTTGACCAATCCTTTGGCAACCACCGGTACCACTGCACTGTTGGCCACGTTGATGCTTGACGATACATTCTGCACATCCGCTAGAAGATTTCTGTTCCGGCACAAATGAGCAGTTGCTCCAGAATCAAAGATCCAGTCTTCCTCTGCTGTTGATGACATCTGACATGCGTTAAATGCCGCGAAGAATGCAGCATGGCCACTGTTCTTGGTATGCTTCTCTTTCTTCTTCTCAATAGTTTGATTGGAACGCTGAGATGCATAGCGACCCATTTTCTTGCACCGGTAGCACTTGATGCTAGATTTCTCGCTGCTGGTCTTCGAAGTCAATTTGAACTTGCTGAGAAACGCTTCTTGACCTGGCTTCATCTCGCTTGATATCTTCACATCTTGGAATATCTTTTCTTTTACGATATCCGCCGTTAACTTGATTCCAGATGACTCCAGGCCGTGAATCATTGGATCATATTGCTTCGGCAGGCCTTTCATTAATAAACTAGCCAGCCAAGCATCATCAACCTTAAATCCAACTTCCGCCAACTGATAACTAGTCGTAAACAACTCATTCACATACTGCTGAGTCGTCTGGCAGATAATGTCCTCGTCACGCTCAGCTCCGACTAACCGAATATCTGTGAGCTTCCTTAGCAGACCAATCTTCCTAGTTGATCCACTGTGTTCATACGTGTTCCGAAGATTGTCCCACGCTTCCTTCGCACTCTTGGCATCCCTCACTAGTCCATAGATGCTTGAATCAATGCTGAGACAAATGGTCGCCAACGCTTGCTCGGAGATGTCATCGCTCACCGCCGGTTCACCTTCAGCTTGCTCCTTCACTGCACACCAGGTCCGGTCCTTGATAAGGACCATCTTGGCGGCGAAAGACCAAGAACTGTAGTTTTCCGATCCTCGAAGAACTTCTCGCACTGGCAAGGATACTGATCCTCCTGGGTGTCTCAACTGTCCAGCTTGATTCGAGTTTGATCCAGAACCATTTTGAGTATCTTCAGGATTTACCATTTTTCGTGGAAATTTTTTTTTCTTTCTTCAATAACAGAGTCGTATCCTATAGTAACGGCCTGGGCCCATAACCTATTGCATAAATACGACTGTTGTACGTCTAGTAGGTTTGGTAGTGTAATACAGAATGAAGTTTTTTTCTAGTTAGATATGGTATATATAATTCAATGGTTTTTCTCACGCTTTGGTGGGGGGGGGGGGGGTTTGGGGGGGTGGGGGGGGGGGGGGGGGGGCCACTTTGTGGGGGGGGGGGGGGGGGGGGGGGGGGGCGGAAAAAGGGGGGGGGGGGGGGGGGGGGCGGGGGGGGGGCGGGCGGGGGGCGGGGGGGGGGGGGGGGGGGGGAGTGTTTTTGGTGGGCCGGGTTGGGGGTGGGGGCGCCCGGGGAATCTATATGTTGGTGTGGTTGTTTTTTTGATATTAACAAACGCCCCCGGGTGGACTCGAACCACCAACCTTTCGGTTAACAGCCGAACGCGCTAACCGATTGCGCCACGAAGGCAGATGCATGCTGGTCATTTTACAACTAATTTGGTTCCACCGCTCCTGCGTAAAAATCTACTAATCTGCGAATTATCTCTACTCTGTAACCCAATCAATACATCGAATGCTACCAGACTACGTTCGTGCAAAGAAAAAGATCATTTATGACGTGTATACATTATTTTGCAGTTTATTACTGTACATACAATTCTATACGATCTTCAACAGCGAAAACTTTACTCTAGTTAATGTCAGTATTGATAGTTATAGTAGCACTAATTTCTACTAGTTCGAGTCATTGTTGATAGCTCACATAGGAGCATTCGTTACACATTAGTTATTTTTCTTTACCATTATTAATTTTACTTGGCTTTCATTTATCTCGATTGAACCGCTCTCAATTGCTAAATATATAATCCACAATGTAAAACGTTTAAAATTATTCCAAATTCGTTGAACTTATCAAACGCAATAAATTAAGAGAAAATCCATAAGAAGAACAAAAGCAGGAAAGCGAAAATAAACAAACTTTTTCTAGTCATAAATCATCTCTTTTCGAACGTACGCATCAACCCCGCCGCGGGGAGACACCAAAGTAAAAGGCCACCTCATCTCACCCGGCCACCTCCTCCGGACCGGGTTCGAATTCGAGCTTGACCTCGGCCGAAGCCAAACTCTCGACGTCGGCCTCCGATTCTTGCACGTTAAGTCGATTCAGGGTCATCATCATCTAGGCAGGTTGTAAAGAAAAAGCGAAGCAAAATTTTATAAAACAATAATCGATCGGTGGTTTTAAGAACAATCAGCTCACGTCGGAAGGTTTATTCAAATAGCCGCCGGCATCGCTGACGGTTTCCAGTTCCTCCTGCTTCACGACCAGGGTCGGCTGTTGGTCGGTCCCACTCGTCGTCGGTAGCACGCTCTGCTGCTGCTGCTGAACCAGAATGGTTTGAGTCTGCGGTGACATTGACGGTGGTTGCTGTTGCTGCTGAGGCTTGATCTGGACTCCGGCGTCTTCGAAAGCTTTCTTTTTCAGCGTCTGTCGTATTTGTGACCTAATAAGAAGGAACCATTGTTTGGCTGTGGTAAGCTTCCCGTCCTTGCCGGGCAAAATAAGACAGATGAAGAAACGATAGAAACAACTTACACCGTCCGTCCCTTGATCCGTTGGCTGACTTGGTTCAAATCTTCACTGAAGCGGGTTACCGCCGAGCGGAGCATTTCGATTTCTTCATCTGTCCATTTGCTCCTGACATGAAAGTGGTTATGTGGAATTAGCAGAAGAACGAATACTTCGAGCTTTATGTGAGAAAACCAACTTACCCAGTCGGAGAATCGGATGAAGGGTGTAGTTGCATCGTCAGTTCACCCAAGCGGTTGAAAGCCGCGCCCGCAGCCGTGAAGATTTCACCCACCTAGAAGCCGTCGCTTAAAGTTAGATCGTGTTTTATTCGATAGGTTCCCATCTCGAAAACTTACTTTTGTGGCTGAATTCATCGTGGAAAGATAATTTTTGTTGAGAACTACACGGCCGCTTCTTTCGGTTGTAAACAAACAAGCTGGCTTAAAAAAAATCGATTTCGTGCGTTGATCCGTCAACGTTTATGCGATGACAGTTGCAGGGCGCGTTCATGAAACAGTACACCCGAGTAAAATGTGATTTATGCGAGGCTATACACTAAGTGAAATTTAACAGTCGCATCTACCACACAGAGAACAGACGTTCATCTTCGGTCCGATACTTGTGTAAAACATTAAACCGACATTTCAAATGTATGTCGTTATGCTCCTGGTAGGTGGCGCTGCAGTTGTGTGATAACTGTCATGTAAACACGCAGAAAAAATGATTGTACATTCGACAAAATATTGGGTCAAATTTAACAAAAATATTTGTCATCTGAGGACTAACAAATATTTTTGTTAAATTCTACCCAATATGTTTGTTGATTCTACAATTATGATAGTTACAGGTACATCTCAACATGTTTGTTCTTTCAACAATTGTTTTGGTTGGATCAACAATTGTTTTTGTCGACTCAACCATCTGTTTGTTGAAATGATAATGCCATATTAGTTGTTTTAGCAAACATGTTTGTTAATCTGATAAATATGTTCAGCTTGGATTTTCAATTTTTTTTTTTTTGTATTAAATTCAAAAACACATTTTTATTTTTGCATACATATCTTTTATTCATTAATTAAAATTCACGGTTAAATTACAATATCTGTAGTACAATTTGGTGTTTAAGGTGTGTAAATTAATTGCTTTCAAATTGCACGCATGTATGTTTATAATTGCTTCCTTTATGTTCGTTTTCGCCATTTCAAATGATTGTAAATGTTCGTTATAGCATTTATACTTAATTTTGAAACCTATCAATGTTATGTTGTCGTGTCTATCGATTAGAATACTGCTCAATTCATATATTTTGATTAGGTTACATTGATTTACTAAAAATATTGTTCCTTTTGTAAACACGGTACCATATTTAGTAAATTTATTGATGCATTGAATCGAATTGGATTTAAAAAAATGCTCTACGTTCTCAAAAAGCTGTTCGTAGTCTGGAGTTGATTCTGTATATGCTCTTTTCGATTCAGTTAAATCAATCGATGATGGAATGAAAACTTCGTTAATAATGTTAAACGCAAATTTGTAATTATGTTTGATACTAAGCGATTTACAGAGATTTAACTTATTATTGTTACTTCTACAGTACTGTTTAGCATCCTTATGCTTAGCTTCACCACGCATAGCCCACTGATGACGAGGTGTACCAGAACATGTTATAAATGAAGGATAATGCACTAAATTATGATGTTTAGGTTTGAGACAATCGTTAAATAAATTTTGATATTGTGTTGGTGATATAAGGGGTGGGATGGGGGTGCGCGGGTGTTTGAAAGTTTCCTGGACTATGGGGGGGGGGGTCTGCGGTGTAGAAGGAAAAAAATGGTGATCACTAAGTAATCTTCTCAATACATCGATAAGGCTTGAACAGACTTCACGAAGCATTAGGATATGACATATTTTCAAAAGATTTTTGTAATACAACCAAACATCGTCGTTTGTTGGGATCTTGTCTCCTATGATTAGCGGTAAAAACGTTACAAAAGTTTTGACTTCCGTGGCCGTCATTTTCACTTTGCTTTTAGATAAATTTATATCTTTTATGTCATTTGGTACATTTGACGAATTGAGGTTACCGAAAACGAACATATTTTTTCTTCTGTTCAGTTCATCTAAGCTAAAGTACTTTTTTATATTTATAAAAATAGTTAAGACAATGCCCTAAGCCGTATATGCAGACACCCTCCCAGAGGTCGTGCATTAAGTCGAAATAAACATTGTACATAATGTGGTATGATGGAATTATGTTAAAAATGCTTTTATTCTTTATACCAGTCTGCGAAACGTCGTGTAGCTGAAGGTCATATTCATAGTTTTGTATTGTTCTTAAGCTATCGCTGTACTCAACCGTATCTTTTTCCCTCTGATCGCGATTTCTTTTACATCTACGGCAATAATAGTGAGCACGAACTGATTCTGTTAAGTCTAGGATGCCTGATAATCCTAGGTTATCGCCTGTGATAAATGCTAGCATAAAATAGACGCGAATTTTATTACCATCGTGAGCAATTTCAAGTCCTTCTATCTCTAAGTCTATAAATATATCAATCAAAGTTGTAAAAAGGTGCTCATTACTAAAAAATTTCCTGTCCTCTGATAAAACATACCCTGCGACAAGGATATTTACTAGCTTAGAAAGCACGTAGCCCGGTAAGCACGGAATATAATAATATATACCACAAATAGATGTCGATGATGCGTGTGGCGAGACAGTGTCGGTAGTGCTGAAGTCGTCGAAGAATAAATTCAATGGTATTACAACTTTGGAACCCATTTTAGCTGTTCTCATCTTCCAAATGCTACCATCTACAACCGTTCGAATGTACCCGTCTAATGATGGCTTTAAATTTTGTAAAACTGTTTGAAAAACCTTTGCGGATTCGAGGTATTTACGTAGCTGGAACTTGATGGGTATAAGAATTCCTGTAAAACAAAAAGCGTTGCATGAATGATAAATTAATAGACAATTATTTACTCACCTGTTATTGGGTCATTTTCCATTTGTTGCTCGTTATTAACTACACTAGGTTGCAGTTGATTGCTTATAACAAACTCTCTCGCATCAACAAATAAATCGAGGGCTTTCAATTTTTGTTTGAACTTATATTCCGTTTCGTTTGTACCAAAACAACGCATCAAATTATCTAGGATTTTCTTCCCTGCGTGCGTGACAAGTCCGATGCTCTCAAGTGTGTTGAATGTTTGTTGGAATGGAACAATGATTTTATCTTGCAAATCCTTTTGTAGTTCGAAAACAGTTTTTTTGAGCATAGCGTTCATATTGAGCCATTTCAAATGTAACTCAAGGTTCATTTTGCTCATCTGTTCTGTTAAACTGTTTTGAATGTTACTCAAATCTTCATTGTCCTTTGCTTCACTATCATTCGCTTCGATTCCAGCACCTTTTCGCATAACGAATGGAGGAGAATCGTTTTGGAACAAATTAGGAAGTATTCTTTCATTTATGTCTACTTTCGATATAATATTTCTACAGGTTGGCACTCTACTACTCGAGTTATCTTTGTTAATGAAATGACTTTTGAAGTGCCTTATAAAAGATGATCGTATGCCGTAGGTTCTCGTACACTTTTCAATATTACAAGCGAATTTAGCTAACTCCCCGTGATACTTTCTCAGATGGTCATATAATCGGTCGCAAGTGGCAGATTTCCACGGGCATTTGGCAACAATACATCGAATCATTTTGACTGAGACAGTCGTTTCAAGGTGGCACACAAAGCAGCGATGTTTGGTTGTTCGATGGGAAATTCATATAGGTACCCAGCCAAGAGGGTCCAAATATCCGCTGATTGAGGAGGATAATCTATATCATAGGCTCTGAAAAGCTTTAAACAAATGTCCAACGTTTTAAGAAAACTAGGAAATTTAAATGAAAACGATCTATGCCACAGGGTATATCCGCTAGAGTTGTTGCTGCCGAGCTCAATGATCATGGGAGTGAATGGTAAACTTCTCTCAAAAAACCTGTTCGACAATCGTGTCAGCTCTCCTTCTAATTCAATAAAATTTGAAACGCTTAGAACAACGGTTTCTTTCGTTTCAACTATTGATGGCTTCCAGGGTTTTGATTTCACAGTTTTTCCAATAAGATGTTTACACGGGAGTAGATGGGCCAAAAGTGAGATAATTGCCACGTTTTTCACATCTGTAATGAAAATATCATAAAACACTGTTCTTTTTATGTTCAATTTATCGTGATTAACCATTAGAATACGTCTTGTCTTCGATTGTTTTGAGCAGCGCTTTTCCTTCAGAATCCAGTTTTTCCAATTTAAATATCTTCGTAACACCACTGGCAAAACTCTCCCAGCGCTCGAACAAACTTGTCGATTTTTCCGGAAATTTGGCTTCGAAATCAATTTGTATAAGCTGATAACCCTGATGATTCTTGAGTGTAGGGTACTGGACTACAATCGCCTCACATGTCCGGTTCTCTATTTTTGATAACTCCAGTAGGCGAATGTGACTAGTCGCTTTCCATTTTGTACGCAGATCTTCCCACTCGTCTTGATTATGAATGAACCATTGCTTTAGTTTCCGGTATTCCTCCACTGAAATATAAAATAGATGGTAGCATACAATGCAGAAGGAAAATGCAAAGTGTTGCGAGTGACAAAACTTAGTCTCCGGAAAACGAGCTTCAAAGTTTTACATTTTTGATTTCACTCCGAGCAAGTGAGATAAAGATGGAAATTCAAATCATGCTTCTCCAAATTATGTTAAAAGTGGCGAGAATCTTGAAGACAACAGGCTTTGTTTTTCTGAACTCAACTCAAAACTGACCAAATTGTCACTTATACTCATTTGCTTTTGAGCCTTTCAAGCAGACAGAATCGTTGATAGAAATGTTGGTCTCGAATTGTGCATGAAATACTGCAAAATTTTATTTACCTTCGTTTTCTGTGACTGCGATTACTTGCGTTGAACTCGGTCCAGCCTCGTCCGTCGGAATCGTCGATGGCAATTTCTTTCCGATCCTCTTTCCAATGTTTATATTGCGATCGTAGAGGCAACCCCGTGCATACCTTCGTTTAATCTTTTGTCCAGAAGCATTTTTGTAACTGCTTGGCTCAAACCATGTATGCTGTAAAACAAGAAACAAACAACTTTCTTGAAGTTAGCAATAAAAACGATTCGACTGTGTTCTCTTTCCATAAGGGCTTAAGGCAACATAAACAATACAACTATCAAAGAAAGGGACTGTCGTTCTACACAATCATCGCAGTGGTTTACTTGAGCAAGATTTTAATCTGGAGCACATAATCGAAAATATTAATGTTTACGTTTACACTTGAAACATAATGAAAAAATGAACAATCGAATTAAATGACTCGAGCTAAATAGTCTCAATACATTACTATGCATTTTTACATACCTCCGGAATGGTGGGGAAATCCAGGAACAGTTCCGATGCTCTCGATTTCAGTTCTTCTGGTGTTAATTTGGAGAACTTGTCATGGAATTCATCCACTACAATCCAAGTTATGGATGCCTTGTCCGTACGTGAAAGAATCTTGTGATCAGATGCGTTGTACCTTTCGATGATCGATTTACCTTTTGCAGAGTGAGTGAGTAGATAGGTTGCTGTGCACTCTTCCCGAGATATGGAGGCTTTTCCGACTTGTGCAACCGGTACTGGTGTGTTCGGTAGAGGTGAAAGTCCCTGTGTTAATAAGTAAATATGCCGTTAACTGAGGGTTTCAACAAATATTACGTAACGCATGAGGGGGTGGGGTAGTCAACGCGTTGCAATGCGTTGTTTTCTATGTATTAGGTAGAGGAAAAGTGGCCTTTATTACGGGTGTCATTTTACGATGAAAACGGAGAAGTAACACCGCGAATAAGGATGGTGAAAGCGATTCCCATTTGATTTGCACGCAATTTTTCTACCGGGATGCGCAAATTGTCGCCGTGATTCGTTTTCATTGTGAATAATAAGAGCGTCATAAGGGCCAGTGTGTAACGAGGGGGTTGTGGGCAAAAAAAAGTATTGGTAATATAAAATCCTCAACAAATTACTTGACTACAGCGCCACTGGTTCAAGCCGTAGATAAACTTAGTCCGGTCCGCTAAGTATGGCATGGGTATAAGCTCCTCTATTTCCTTACGTTCGATTATACGAAGCGTCGGCAACGTGTATTTATTTGCTGAAAACAAAAAGGACTTAATACATATTACCGATTTTATGATTATGTCAATAATACTTACTGATGAATGCACCTGCGACCTCTAAGGAGACGCCAAATCGCTTGAGTAGGTTAGCTAAATCGAGTTCCTCAGGATCCAGCTGCTGGAATTCCTCTTCAAGAAATTCCTCGAATGGTGATTTTGTATCGCCTAGCTCTGACTCAGCCATTTTGTACGTTTGAAATAACACTCAGGTACACTGTGTTTTTTCATATACACTTGAAAAAATATGCACAATATCAACAAACCAGTTTGTTCGATCGAATAACATCATGGAAGATTCAACAAAAAATGATTGTTGATTTAACAAAATATAATTACTAGTTCAACAAACCAGATTTGTTGAAGTCAACAAACAATTTTGTTAATTCAACTAAGCTAATTTCCTGTGCGTGTAGTGAATAGTTTTTTAATGTGTTTGTGGGTTGGAAAAAAAAAAAAAAATTGTTGGTTTGGGGTTGGGGTTTTTGGGGTTTTTTTTTTTTGTGGGGGGGGGGTGCGACACGGTGTCCAGAGCCCGGTGCTCGTGCCCATTAGTCTGGGACAAAATTTAAATTCCAGTTCCCTAATGATTATCGGAAGCCTTTTGGACCCTGTAATAACTGTACAAAATTTCAGCTCGTTTGGTGAAACTATATTTTAGCGCTAGTGGTTTTTATTTTACATAGGATTTTCCATGGGAAAACTTACTTTTACAGATAAAAATCTGGCAAGGTGATCCATTGTCCTTGAAAAATAAATCAATACAACCACTTCCTGGGAAATTTTTCAAGAAAACTTTTCTTCGAAGACCGCAAAGCGATCCGACATTTGTGGAAAAAGTTATTAAGCTGAAACTGATTGCTATCCAATCGAACGGTTCATTGAACTGTTTTCTCTTGCAGCACTGCCACCTGCAACCTGCTGCTGGCTGCGCGAAGCAACCACTGTGTTTGTTTATGTTCACTCAGCATGGAGGAACTGTGCTGCTAGAAAAAACAGTCCAATGAGCCGTTCGATTGGATAGCAATCAGTTTCAGCTTAATAACTTTTCCACAAGCGTCGGATCGCTTTGCGGTCTTCTAAGAAAAGTTTCTTTGAAAAATTTCCCAGCAAGTTAAGGGATTGATTTATTTTTAGAGGACAACGGGTCACCTCACCAGATATTTCTTTGAAAAGGTAAGTTTTCCCATATAAAATACTATGGAAAATTAAAACTGCGAGCGCTAAAATATAGTTTCACCGATCGAGTTGAAATTTTGCACAGTTATTATAGGAACCAAAAGGCTCCCAAAAATCAATAGGGAACGAAAATAATTTTGTTTCATATATCCGTGTCCCAGGCTAGTGCCCATTGGTCACGCATCGCGGGACTTCCTTGGTCGTCAGTTCGATCAGCTCGGACATGCTCTGTTGGAAGTGGTTGGTTTCGTTGATTGAATACATAAGTCGAATATCTAGAATGGATTTTTTTGGATGATTAATTAAAAATAGAACAAAAATTATGATACCTTTCAATTTGCGGTACGTTTCCATATCCAATCCGCTGCAATCTGCTCCGTTAGCTGAATGATCGTTTTTAAATTCTACACCTCACTTTGAAAAAATGGCGACTGACGCTGCCGGGTTTTCACTATAATCTAACAGCTTAATTAAGAATTGTACCAGATTTATGAAGAACCGAGTAAGATTTACCCACTTTCATAAATTGGCTTACCCATGGCTTGACGTTTCAGCATGTTTTGTGAAAATGGGTAAAAGTAACTCCAAATCCGAATGAGCGTGTAGCAAAAATCTGCCAGAAAATAACGCAATGGATTGCAAATACTTCAAAGATGATGTTGACTTTCAAAAGCGGATGGAAACAACTTCACATGCACATGCATCAAACTTGGTTGATGTTCAAACGGATGAAAAAGATGTCCATTGTGATATGTCGGCCTCCAGAATTAGCAGGCCCAACTCAAGGACTACAAAGTTACAACCCAAGTGATATCGACTCAGTCGAATACTCCAATTGTATAACACTTGCAAGGAACTCGGCTTCCAATGCATTGTTGAAGGTAGAACGCCAAAAGCGAAAGAAACGATACATCAACATTGCCAGATCTCTTTTTTTACAGGCACTCCCGCTTCATTTTACTCAATTTTTGATTACAATTGTATACTTTCTCTTTTTCTCTCACGGAAATGTTACTCAATTTTCGTCAAAAAGTGGATCTACTTAATTTATGAGTTGATCCACTTTTTACGAAAATTGAGTAACATTTCCGTGAGAGAAAAAGAGATAGTATACAATTGTAATCAAAAATTGAGTAACATGAAGCGGGAGTGTGGGTGCCGGATGACAGATCGAAAATTGATCTGCACGGTGAACGCTTCTTACCTAAGGGAAGAGTAATATATTTTGAACACTTTTTTCACAGGCCGTTTTTTTGGCCGCCTGGAAACCAAGGGCAAAAGAACTTAAATTTCTCCTAGCTTTTCCCATGAAATAGAAACGACAAATAATTCTTCCCATGGGTGGATTGCTTTCACCGTGATGGCTGTAATTAGTATGGAATGTCACCGCACTACAGCGCCACTATATTAGCATACACTTAATTTTTTGTTATATTCGTATGAGCAAATTCGACTGTTCTCTGTGATTATTTGTAACCACACATTCTTCCAATGTGTACACATAACCACTATGTGTGGCCACACATATTTTTCATTTGCCACAAAAACTTCAATTGTGTTTCTCAGAGGGTTATGTTTATGTGTGAACACATCAGTATTATGTGGAACTTTCTATGGATTTTTGCCATTAAATATGTGTGGATTATTTCCCGTGTTCATTCTTACATCGGTTTTGGAAACGGTAAATGTGAAACCGCGACAACTGAACTATTTCCGCCAACATAAATCAAAAACTTCATCTTGTCTGAGCTGCTTAACAATGGAAGTGACCAACACCAGGCTGACAGGAATGATTTAAATTCGGTTCCGTTTCAGATGTCGTTGTGTTATGGCCAAGGAATCATTTTTTCTTCAAAAACTATGAAAAACTAGCAACAAAAGAGCAGGTCGATATGTGTTTGTCCCAACCATTTGCAAACAATAAAATGTTGCGAATGTATTTATTGGCAACTAAGATCTAACATATATTGTGGTTTTTTTTTCAGTGCGTGAATTGAGGATCATTTTCACGCCAAAATTGTATCTAATTCTATCAAAGTATCTCTACTTCTTAGCATTTGAAAATCATTCTATGGTAATCAAAAATAATAATTGCAAGCCGTAAATCTCGCTTTCTTACCAACAGACGATCTTTTTCCTATCCTAATCAAGTTGCACCAAACCATAGTAGCGTGTTGCGTTTGTCATGACATTTGCAGCTGGCAACAAGTCGGAGTTGCGGCGAGTTTTTCAAAAATCCTTTTTCTTAGTTACACTGAACCCAAACATCATCGAAAGATCGTCTGCAAAGTAATTCGATTGCGCCCTTTAACGAAAAGCATTCGGAAATCGGATAATTGTCTTATGGTTAGATCCATATGACGATCATCCATGTTTCGTATGATAATCAACCCAATTCAATATGATGTTTGTTTCAAAAGTGTGTAGATTTATTTGCGATTTTTAAATAATTTGAAACAATTTAACGACATAAATTTACTTTAAATCATACTTCTAGGGATGTCTGATTATGTATCGATTAATCGATTAATCGACTAATTGCTCAAATAATCGAGTATTTTTTAATCGATTAGCTGAAACTCAGTAATCGAGATACTCGATTAATTTGCTTCGATTAACCACTCGATTAATAAAAATAAAATAAAACATATATAATGAATATTTTTGTTTTCGGTTTTTTTTTTTACTTGTGCCATTTTCACAGGGTCGCAAATGCAATCATGAGGGTGGTTTATTCGTGTACCACTCACTCAGTGGAATCCGGAACAACATGAAATGAAATTCTCTTAATGTCAAACTATGTACTAGACATTCGAATCGAACAACGGAAAGCTATTTTTCCAGTCGATTTTTATTCTGCCGCGTTTGTAGTTTTTCAATCTGGTGTTTGTTTCTGAGTATTTAAACACATTTGTGCGACTGTGCCGAGTTAATCAATGAGCATCAATCCTATTATAGGTTAGTTTACTATCCAAATGAGACTAATATATAGATAACATGGCGAAAGACCTAAAAAATACGAAATTGGCCAAACGATATTTCAGGGGAACTTTTGTCCCTTGAATTGCAGTCGAACATGTCGCGCAATCACTATCAGGGTCCCCAGCTTTTCGAGTATCGTCTAGAGCACTCCCAAAAATTATTTCTTCATTATAATCCTTTGAACCATGTTCCGCGCCGACTTCGTTCCACACCCTACATACTTGTTGGTCGTCAGTAATTTCCTCCATCAGCACCGTATCCTTCTTCAGATTGCCCTTGTTTTCGAAATACATCCTCCTTAGCTTCACTCTCATTTAAATGATTTCGGTAAATTTCGTTATATTCTTCTATTTTCTGTTCCTTTTTCGCTTTTCTCCAAACACCAGCTACTAGCCATTATAACTAAACTTTCTTACAAAATAAAATATAGAATAATCTACAAATTCAACCAAATCAATGTAGTAACAGAAAAACACCAACACAATAAATCGCTGCATCTGATACTATTCTATTGATAAAAATATACTTTAGCCCATTCACTAAAAAACAAAACCAAATTTGATAATAAATATTGCAATTAAATCGAGTCTTATGCCTCCCGATATAGTCAACTAAAGGGTGATACGGTCAAAATTTGGTCAAGGGAAAACGCGTGTAAATCGGTGAAATAGTTTATTTAAAAAATCAAATTAAATTTCTTTTTCAAGTTCAATTAGTATTAAATTCAGGAAAAATATTCAGTTAGGCTTCCGCTTTTCCAAATCCGAATTGCCGGGCCTTACGCTTGACCCCTGCCATCAGATTTTGTACAGCCACCTTGTCCACCTTCTTCGCCGCAGAAAGCCAGTTTGCCTTGAACTGCTGCTCGTCCTTAGCAGTTTTTTTGGTCTTCTTTAGGTTCCGCTTGACAATAGCCCAGTATTTTTGTTACTAGGGGGTCAGACGGACCCTCCTTCAATGCCCTCGATCCCTGGTCTAAGCCACGGGGACCATTGAGGGTGGGCTCTCAAGGCCTCTTTTGTTTCGACCGGTTAGCTCGAGCTTGAGGCCTTCTTACTCTCAGGGTCGGCTTTATTCAAAGGTTGAGGCTAATCAAGGGAACAAATAACTACACACTGTCACTTTTCTTTATATATATATTTTCTTTTTATTACCTTTTTTTGTTGTGTTTGTGTGTGTAGGGTGTGTGAGGGCCGGCCGGCTGCTGCTGGATCTGGGCGCGTGGTCTACTTCCGCACTTTCGTCGGGAATTGGCTTCGTCCGACTCTGGAGTAGTTCGTGGTTTGGTTCTCGTGACTCGTGGTGGACTTTCTGGTGGTGGGTTTGGGCGTGTCGCTTACGTGGCGGGAATCTGTCGGCCTACGTCGGAACACGTGGGCCGATATACTCTAAACTAGAGTTATTGGGTCCTGATTCTTGGTTATCACGATGTACACTGGTTACTTTTCACTAGATTAGTATACCTTGGAAGCTTTAGCTCTTATTGTACTTTGGCTAAACTGGTCTGCTCGCTTTGGTGGTCAAGGTATTAAAGAGACCAAGCCTTGTGACCGATGTACCCAGTAGCTTACCCTTTCCTACATTTTCTCCTTTACTCTTTGTTGTACAGTAACTTGCGACAACACTGTTTTTTCTTTCCCATGCAGCAGATTTCAATGTGTGTTGTGTTGTTGTGTGTGTACTAAAATTACGATTTTACAAATTTTGTTCTTGTTAAGTCATTCTAGGCTTTATTTAAGTGTGCATGCTATTTTTCTCCTAACAGATAAATTATAGTTCTAACAAATATTAACAAATAACAATAACTGAACATCAAATACATATATATTTCATTATTTACTAAGTAATCAAATTATAAACTATTTTTATTGGGCAAACTACAAAAGATTTTCCATCCCAACGGTAACAATTTCTCAATTGGGCGGAGCTCTGGCGTGTTGGGAGGGTTCTTGTCCTTGGGAACCACCTGCACGTTGTTGGCGGCGTACCACTCCATGGCCTTTTTACCGTAATGGCAAGATGCCAAATCCGGCCAAAACAGTACGGAACAACCGTGTTTCTTCAGGAAAGGCAGCAGACGTTTATTCAAACACTCTTTCACGTAAATTTCTTGGTTGACAGTCCCGGAAGCTATGAAAATGCTGCTTTTCAAGCCACAGGTACAGATGGCTTGCCAAACCAGATATTTCTTTGCGAACTTTGACAGTTTCGTGTGCTTGAAAATATCTGCTACCTTTCCCCTTCCTTTTGCCGTATAAAACTCCTGTCCCGGAAGCTGCTTGTAGTCGGCTTTGACGTAGGTTTCGTCGTCCATTACCACGCAGTCAAACTTCGTCAGCATCGTCGTGTACAGCCTCCGGGATCGCGCTTTGGCCGTCGTATTTTGTTTATCATCGCGATTTGGAGTCACTACCTTCTTGTAAGTCGATAGTCCGGCTCGTTTTTTGGCTCGATGCACGGTTGTAGACGATACACCCAGCTTATTTGCGGCATCTCGGAGAGATAGGTTAGGGTTTCGCTTGAAACTACCGGCAACTCTCTTTGTCGTCTCAGCGGCTTCCGGTTTTCGATTTCCCCCCGATCCAGACTTCCTGGCTGTCGACAAACGTTCCCCAAACACTTTAATTACATTTGTAACGGTTGATTTGGCAACTTTTAGCGATTTTGCCAACTTTGCGTGCGAGTAGCTCGGATTTTCGCGATGCGCGAGCAAAATTTTGATACGCTGCTCTTCTTGCTTGGACGGCATTTTGACAACTGAAGAGTGAATTCCAAAATCAAAATAGGAGCAACATTCCACACACACACACCTTCAAAATGAGGGGTGTTCAGGTTTTTTAAATGCAAAATTGAAAGAAATACGTCAAGTTGATATTGACCAAATTTTGACCGTATCGCCCTTTATTTTAACAACCGATTTAATTTGGTACCAAATTACTAAGATTGAAAAAAGTTTAATTCACCAATTAATTAATTTACCAACGAAATACACCCACTGACACGAAGTAATTAAGTCGGTAGACTAATATACCGACTTCGAAGACACCCGATTTAGTCGGCCGATTGGGAAATTTCACAACTGTCAAATTTTCTACGGGGAACCCAACATTTTGGGTTCACACACGTTCCTTTTTTCGCTCCGGAGTGAAGCCGAATTGCACTTCGGGATTCTCGCCGGAGCTAGAATCTAAAAAAAAGAATGCAAAAGTTATTGCTTCAAATATTGGGACATTTATTGAAAGATTAATTAGAAAAATAATTACGTTTTCGCTTGGAAAAATATGGCGACCGCGTTGCTTCATTGTTGAAAATTTATTCAATTTTGGGTAAATAATAACGTCCAATATTGACAAATGAACATTTCCCAAATTTCAGTAAAAATGACTGTTAATTATCGTTTAATGTTAGATATTTTGGGTGAAATAATTTTTTGGGGGGGTAAAAAAAAGGGATTTTTTTTTTTGGGTTTTTTGTTTTTTTGTTTTTTGTTTTTTTTATTTGTATTTGTATTTGTCTTTGATTCATCGGACTTTGTGGTCTACATGAAATACTTAAATCTAATAAAAGTCAACGTTAAAAACGGTTCAGCAAGCGGTGACGAAATCTTGAGGCGGACATGTTGAAATCAAATTCGTCGGATACTACGTTGAACCGACGGATCATGGCGACAATGGAACTATTTGCAGCATGATTAGTTGCTTGTAATTCCTCGTGAAGCAACGCTCTCGGTCGAAGGGTTCGGGCAGGAGCATATAGACTGATTCTCGACAGCAACTCAGGAACATCGTATTCAGATAAGAGAAGCTTGGCAACGAATACAGATTGCGCGACATTCCTTCGTTTAGCCAGAGTATCCAGCCCTAGCAGGCGACAGCGATCGGCGTAAGCAGGCAAGTTTAACGGGTCACTCCATGGAAGGTGGCGCAAAGCATATCTTACGAATCTGCGTTGGACAGCTTCAAACCGCGCACTCCATACAGCCTGGTAGGGGTTCCATACAGCAGATGCAAACTCAAGAATAGAGCGTACCAGCGAGCAGTAAAGAGCTTTGAAACACAGCGGATCACGAAACTCATTGGAGATTTTGAACATGAACCCAAGCTGGCGATTGGCTTTATCAATGGTACCTGAGAAGTGGCGAGTAAAGGTTAGCTTTTCGTCCAATACAACTCCGAGGTCTTTAACATGATCAACCCGTTGAAGTGGAGATCCAGCAATAGTATAATCAAACTGGATAGCATTATTCGTTCGACCAAAACTTATTACGCAACATTTTGAGATGCTCAGAACCATCATATTTCGCACGCACCAATTACTGAATATTTCAAGAAGTTTCTGTAGTTCATAGCAGTCTGCTAGGCTTCGAACAACTAGATAAATTTTAAGGTCATCTGCAAACAACAACAGAAAACCTCCATTTAGCAATATGAGGGAAACATCGTTTATAAAAAGCGAGAACAGCAATGGTCCCAGGGTGCTTCCTTGGGGAACTCCGGAATGGTTCGAAAAATAGTCCGATGAATTGTTTCCAATACTGACAGATACTTGACGTTGCACAAGGTAAGATCGAAGCCAGGTGCAGAAAGCAATGGAACAACCAATTTTCTCCAGTTTTGCAAGCAGTAAGTCATGGTTAACTTTATCGAAGGCAGATTTGAGATCGGTATAAACAGCATCGACTTGGAGTTTTTTACATACGTTCTCCATGCAAAACGACGTAAAGCTGACAAGATTCGTTTCAACAGAGCGGCCGGGATAAAAGCCGTGTTGATAGGGGCTGATGTAATTCTTGCAGGCAGCAAACAATTTGTCGTTGATCAGCGACTCAAATACTTTTGATTCCACACCGAGTGAAGTAATGCCACGGTAATTTCTTATATCACTTTTGTCTCCTTTCTTGAAAACTGGGAACATAGTAGAGCACTTCCACTGCATTGGAAATTTTGATTGCTGGAGTGATAAGTTGAATAGCAGAGAAAGTGGAGTAGCTAAAATGTCGGAGCATTTTTTCAACACAGCAGAAGGAATCACGCTAGGTCCAGGATTAAAGGACGATTTGGTCTTGCGTATCGCCGAAAGAACCACCTGAACGTCGACAGCAAAGACATCCATGTTAATCACATCGCTGGGTACTTCCCGCACAGCACTTTCAATATCAGCTTGAGATGGTGAATCGCTTGAAAATACACTCGAGAAGTGTCTTGCAAAAAGGCTGCATTTCTCCTCGGTAGTCCGTGCAGGGTTTCTATCGAGAAACACACATGACGGGAGTCCAGTTTCCTTCCTCTTAGAGTTCACGAACGACCAAAATTTCTTCGGATGGCGTCGAAGATTTTCTTGTGTGCGATGTACATAATATTTGTAGCGGAGTTTGTTATAGCGCCGATATTCATTGCTGGCGCGATTAAAATCCAATTTGGTAGAGGCACATCGTCGAATGGCAAAAGCGCGAAGAGCCCTAGCGCGCACTCGTTTCATGTTGCGTAGAAGAGCATTAGTCCACGGAGGTTTTCTCGGAGTTTGGCACTTCGGTACAGCTGCCAAAACACTCTCACGCAGCAAACAGTTGAAGCGGTCAACAGCTGATTCAATATCAAGGTCACCCAAAACATTCCAGTCGATACGGGATAAGCAGTGTCGAAGCAGTTGAAAATCAGTTTTGCGGAAATTGAGTCGATCGGTGCTTACAGGTTCATCAAAATGGAGATTAGGTTCGTATGCAATTGATATATCCAGAGCGGGATGGTAGTTATCAAGTGGCACAATGGCATCCGGAGCTTCAACGACAGTACATTTGCGCAGTGAGTTCTTGCAGATAAACACCAAGTCGAGCAAGTTTGATTGGACGTTGGAAACTGAATTAATCTGGCTCAGTCCTAGAAAACCAGTTCCATCGATAAGTAGGCGACTAGCAGGAGTAGAGGTTGAAGCAACCGGATCAGGAAACGCATACCCGTGACCGGAGGGCAACCAATTGAGTCCTGGTTGATTGAAATCTCCGAGCAGAAGAAGCACATCCGTCAAAGTAGTCAACTCAGAGGCAAATTCTGTAGCATCCAGGTGAAGTTGCATAATGCTGCAATCACGTCGTCGGTCAGGAGGAATGTACGAAGCGCCGATGAAAAAGTTTCGTTTGGAAAGACAAACTTTAACCCAAACTGTTTCAATAGAATTGAACTGTCCTACGGCGATTTGGCAGGAAACAAGCCCATTGGAAACAGCAACAAGAACACCACCTCCACGCATACGAGAGCTATTAGCTTAACTGCGGTCCATTCTATACACGGTGAAATTGTCGCCGAAAGTTGATCCTTCCATCGAGCCAGGTCTCCGTGAATACATAAACATCATATTCGCTATCGAGCGCAGCAAGATAAACATCGTCCAATTTGGTCGAAAGTCCTCTGGTATTTTGGTAATATACTCGTAGATTGTTAGTGGTTGCGGTATCCATGATAGCACGGTTAGTTGATGTTGTGTCACGTGGGGGAGCACTAGGGTGGAGAAAAAAATAAGAAGGGGGGTGGGTTGGGTTAAGCTCTTGGGGGGGGTGGGGGTTGGGGCCCCCCCCCCAATGGGTTTGGGTATTTTATATAATTTTTTTGGGGTGGGGGGGAATGTTTTTAAGAAAAAAATGAATTAATTGTTTAAGATACCCTTTATGATTCAATTGATTGATTAATAGAGCGAATAAATCAGTGTAAGGTCTGCCAAACAAAAGTTGCGAAAATAAAAACCAATTGCCTTCGCAACAATGTTATCCACGTTCCATTCACCGTAATAAAGACATGAAATTATCAGTCATAATCACGATCGGCGGTATGGTAAGGAATCATCGCCGTGGCGCACTTAGCGCGATAATAACAAGTCAGAGGAGAACCGAGATGCAGCTCAAGCCCTGCTTCGACCGTAAACGAGTTTTCCGATTCCCTCCGTTCCACTTGCGCTGATCGAAGAGCCTTGACATTGAATCCGCACGCAAAACACTCCGAATCTGTCGTCATCTTTGACTTGAATCTGTCAGCTTCCACTTTTAAGTATAGAGCTACAATGTTGTCATCACCGCTGGGTTGTCGTTATGCTGGGCTATTACCTAGACGCATAGTGTATGCTAATGAGAACGAACCGAACATCATCAGAACGGTCAGCCAGCTCAAAATTACAGTCATTTTTCGGTCACTTACCCGCCGCAGTAGACTAGAGCTTGAGATTGTGACCCCTCCGTTGCCCGTGACAATCTTTGATGACGGTCATTTGGAGCAGCGACAGTTTGCGGTTGACAGGGCGGTCTCATGGCGGACTTTGTCATTGTTGCTGAGCTATGCAGGTGCTCCTAATTAGGAAACTCGACGATGGATTCGACTACTTGAAGGGCTCTTGAACCGACGCGAGTGATGGACTCCCGTAGAAGCAGGGTCTAGTTGTTTGGTTTTAAAATTCAAGGGCGCTGCAATCTTGTCCGGGCAATTAAATGGTGACAGGATGTAACGAAAATGATTGCTATGATGGAAGGGAGGGCGATGGGTTGCCGTGGAGATTCGTGCAATTATGTTTATTGGAAGAAGGGCAGATTCAACGAGTGTTTGCTTGAGTGTTGGTTAAAGTAAAACCTGAATTTATCCACCTACGGTAAGATCTAATCCTATTTACAGGTGTGGCTAATTTGGTCCTGGAGTCAGTAGGCCTTCCATTGATTTTCTTATTGGATTCTCATATAATTTGAGGGGTTGCATGATGGATTCAACAAATTTTCCCATAATATTTGCTGGTCAAACTTCATTTTGATGATATAATATAAATATTGAAAATCATATACATAGTATTTGAGATAAAGTCATTGATATGAATCGAAGTCCATCCCGATAGGTTAAAATTTAAACACATTCTTCAAATAAGTTCGGTCCACATGGTCCGGAGCCATTTGCAATAATTTTGACTGTTCCGAAGACAAACAAGAGATAGAAAGCAGAGAAAAAAACATATTAGCAGATTAGACATTGTTAACGTTGCTCGTAACTATTAGAGAGATACGTGGCAAAATGTATCTCTCTCAGTATTTAGAATATTAAAGGGTGTTCCGATCAAAATTTGGTAAAACAGTAATGTGTGTGAGTCGATCAAAGTTTTTATTAGTATGTCAAATTCTTTATCTTTTTCAAGTTCAGTTAATACAAAATACAGGAGAAATATTCTGCTAAGCTTCCTTTTCGTTTAACACCTGCCATAAGATTTTGTACAGTCTCCTTGTCCACTTTATTCGCCTCAGAACGCCAGTTTGCCTTGAACTGTTTCTCGCGCACAACAGCTTTTTGAGCCTTCTTAAGGTTCCGCTTGACGATGGCCCAATATTGTTCGATTCTTGTCCTTGGGCACCACTTGAACGCTGTTGGCAGCAAACCACTCCATGGCCTTTTTTCTGTAATGGCAAGATGACAAATCCGGCCAAAATAGAACAGAACAATTGTGTCGCTCCAGGTAAGGCAGTAGACGTTTTTGTAGTCACTCGCTCAGATAAATTCCCTGGTTGACGGTTTCGGTCGCAATGTAAACGTTGCTCTTCAAGTCACAGGTACAGATGGCATGCCAAACCTGATCGCGGCATTTTTAAACCATTTTGCCTCCAGTAAATGCATTAAACGGCAAATTGGCATTGGAGGAAGTCACCATGAGACCAAATAGTTTTATAATAGTCGTTGCGAAGAAAAATTGGTTTTATGGCAAAACTGTGCTTTTTTCCAATCGCCATATTGAAATATAAGAAATAATTGAAATGTGGAAAAATAAATGCATCAAATTGTCAATGGCATGCAAATAAACTGCAGATTGGAGACTAATTTCGGCATTCATTTAGATAATCTCACCCAATTCCAAGCACTTTCCAGGAAATGCATGATGAATTTATCGAATATATTTGTTTTAATTTGATTTATGTTGTTGTAAATTCGCATAATTTCCGAGGCGCATTAATTTTCGACTCTTATCGTGCCACTCTATCTATATATATAAAAATGAATTTCTGTCTGTCTGTCTGTCTGTCTGTCTGTCTGTCTGTCTGTCTGTCTGTCTGTCTGTCTGTCTGACCCATATAGACTCAGACACTACGGAACCGATCGGCGTGAAATTTTGTATGGAGGAGTTTTTGTGGCCCGGGAAGGTTCTTAAGATAGTAAGAGACCCCTCCTTTTTCTGGAAGGGGGGGGGGGCTCCCATACAAATGAATCACATATTTCTGCATAACTCGAGATCTAATCAAGCAAAGGAAACCAAATTTGGCATGTAGGGGTTTTCAAAGAAAAGAAATGTTTCAATGGCAGTTTGAGACCCCTCCCGATCCTGAAAGGGGGGGCTCCCATACAAATGAAACATAAATTTCTGCATAACTCAAGAACTAATCAAGCAAATGTAACCAAATTTTGCATGTGGAGGTTTTTGAAAGCTAGAAATGTTTTTAATGTTTGCGGCCTCTCTGCCTTCTGAAAAGAAGGAAGGGGGGGGGGAGGCTGCCATACAAATGAAACACAAATTTCTGCAAAAAAATTCGAAAATTAATCAAGCAAACGAAACCAAATTTGGCCTGTGGAGGTTTTTGAAGGAGAAAAATATTCCTTTAGTAGTTTGAGACCCCTCCGCTTTCTGAAAAGAGGGGAGGCTCCCTCTTGCATGAAATACAAATTTCTGCATAACTCGAGAGCTGATCAAGCAAATAGAACCAAATTTGGCAGGTGGAGGTTTTTGAAGGCAAGATATGTTTCTTTGTTGGATTGAGACCGCTCCGCCCTCTGAAAGGAGAGGCTCCCATACAAATGAAAAGCAAATATGTGCATAATTCGATAACTAATCAAGCAACTGGAACCAAATTTGGCATTCAGAGGTTTTTGGAGGCAAGAAATAATTCTATTGTAGTTCAAGATCCTTCCCCCACTTTAAGAGGGGGGGGGGGGGTCTCTCATACAAATGAAACAGATTTTTTTTGCAAAACCCGCAAGCTAATCCAGCAAATGTAACCAAGTTTGGCATGTGGGGGTTTTTGAAGGCAAGAATTGGTTCTATGGTGGTAAAAGACCTCTCGTCCCTCTCGAAGGGGGGGGGGGCATACAAATTTCAACCAAACATGAGAATTATCCAGGCAACTAAAACACAAAATGTGTATTTCGTGGGGAAAGCAGCATGTTCTGATAGCAGTTTGAACCCCTTTTTAGTCAAGAATGGGGGATGCTTGAGTTACTCTCAGTGCTTCATATGTACAAGAAGTTAATCTAAGGTTATGTAAGAGAAAATAACGTTCAAACTGACAGGATACGGCGTAGTTTGAAGATAAATGTTTTGTCAATGAATTGCTTCTAAACAGAAAGAATTACCATGGTAGAAACTAAATCTGAGGGTATACTCAAAAATACACACCTACGATTAATTTACACACATTAGCAAACGAAAATATTTGAACAAAACTCATTCCTTAGTAAAACTATAAAAGCCAGTTCTATTATATTTTCAATCATTTAGTTGCAAGCGTAGCAAAGCTCGCACCGTGTTCAGCTAGTATATATATATATATATATATATATATATATATATATATATATATATATATATATATATATATATATATATATATATATATATATATATATATATATATATATATATATATATATATATATATATATATATATATATATATATATATATATATATATATATATATATATATATATATATATATATATATATATATATATATATATATATATATATATATATATATATATATATATATATATATATATATATATATATATATATATATATATATATATATATATATATATATATATATATATATATATATATATATATATAAATGGATTTCTGTCTGTCTGTCTGTCTGTCTGAACCTCATAGGCTCGAAAACTACTGAACCGATCAGCGTGAAATTTTGTATGGAGAAGTTTTTGGGGCCGGGAAAGGTTTTTATGATGGTTGGAGACCCCTCCCTTCTCTTAAAAGGGGGGCTCTCATTCAAATGAAGCATAAATTTCTGCATATCTTGAGAACTGATCAAGCAAAGGAACCCAAATTTAGCATGCGGAAGTTTTTCGAGGCAAAAATTGTTTCTATGGTAGTCAGAGACCCCTCTTCTCTCTACAAAGGGAGGCTCCCATACAAATGAAACAGAAGTATCTGCATATCTCAAGAACTAATCAAGCAAATGGAACCAAATTTGGCATGTGGGGTTTTCTGGAGGCGAAAAATGTTTGTATGGTAGTTTGAGACCCCTCCCCTCTCCTAAAAGGGGTGCTGTCATACAAATGAAACTAAAATTTCTTCATAACTCTAGATCTAATAAAGCAAATGGAATCAACTTTGGCATGCGGGGATTTTAAAGGCAATAAATGTTTCTGCGGTAGTTCAAGACCCCTCCTCTCTCTCTAGTAGGGGGGCGGGGTCCCATACAATTGAAACACAAGTTTCTGCCTAACTCGAGAACTAATCAAGTAAATAGAACCAAATTTGGCAGGTAGAGGTTTTTGAAGGCAAGAAATGATTCTATGGTAACTCGAGACCTCTCCGCCCTCTGTAAAAGAGAGGCTCTCATACAAAGGAAACACAAAATTGCGTAACTCGAGAATTAATTAAGCATATGCAACCAAACTTGGCATGTGGAGGTTTTTGGAAAAGAGAACTGTTTCTATGGAAGTTCGTGATCTGGAAGGGGGGTTTGCATACAAATGCAACACAAATTTCTGCATAACTCGAGAACTAATCAAGTAATTGGAATCAAATTTGGCATGAGGAGGTTTTCGAAGAAAATAAATGTTTCTAAGGTTGTTTGAGACCCCTCCGCCTTCTGGAAGAAGAGACTCCCAAAAAAATGAAACATGATTTTTAGCATAACTCGAGAGCCAATGAAGCAAATGAAACCAAATTTGGCATGTTGAGGTTTTTGGAGGCAAGAAATGTTTCTATGGCAGTTCAATACCCCTCCCCATTTTGAAGGGGGGGGGGGCTCTCATACAAATTAAAAGCAAATTTCTGCATACCTCGAGAACTCATCAAGTATATGAAACCACTTTTAGCATAAGGGGGTTTTTGGAAGCTAGATTTCTATATGCATAAAAATGAATTTCTGTCTGTCTGTCGATCTGTCAGACCCTTATAGACTCGGAAAGTTCTGAACCGACCAACGTGAATATTTATATGAAGGGGTTTTTGGGGCTGGGGAAGGTTCTTATGATTGTTTGAGACCCCTACTCTCTCAGGAAAGGGGGTCTGTCATACAAATGAGACACAAATTTCTACCAAAAATGAGAATTATCCAGGTTACTTAAACACAAAACGTGTATATCTCGGGTAAGAAACATGTTTTGATAGAAGTTTGAACCCTTATTCAAGAAAAAAAAAATTCCGAAAAAAAACCATAAACGTGCCAGTTATATTAAATTTTCCTTAATTTAGTTGCAAGCGTAGCAGCGCACGCACCGGATTCAGCTAGTAGTCACCATAAAAATAATTGTGCATATAATTTGGAGCATAATACGCTATAGAAAACAATATATTTTTTGGATATTTTGCTATCAAACAAAATTTCCCGTAACACTAGATCTTTTTTTTACTGCTAAATGAATCGGAAGAGCAGAGAATCGAACAAAGCAGAACAACAAAAACCAACCTCGATTTCACAGTGAAGTTTGACAGCTGTGGCCATCTGGCCGCATTCTGGTTTTCTTGGCAGCCAATAGGTTTTATAAAGGTTCTCAAGTGGTCATAACATCTTTCACTAGAACATTTTCAAAATCTGTATGTTCTTATAAAGGTTTTATTAACTTGTTTTCACAATGCCATTTTGTACAAATTTCGGCCTTAAAGAAGCATAGAGGAGGTGCTGGTAGACAAAACAGTTTTGAATGTAGTTTTATCAACAAAGTCGGGAGGAGTGCTATACGGCTGAAATAAAACTAAAATTGTTAATTGGCATATGATCCCTTAGGCATGAAGGGATCAATGTAGTTTTAAAAATTTGGTTAAATCTAATGAAATTACGCAAAACTAACATTTATACATTTTAAATAACCGTTGCCATCCCAACAAACATCGGTGTTGAATTGAAGCTTGTTCAAGCAAATTTGGAGAAGCTATTCAGCTGTTTCTTCTAGAATAGATGAATAGCTTCTCCAAATTTGTTTGAACAAGCTCTAATTCAACACCGATGTTTGTTGGGATGACCACTGTTTGCTGCTTGCTGCTAAATTTTTGACAGCAATCCGCGTTTACCGTTGCAGACCGAAGGGTTAGTACTTGTGAGATAGGAAAATAGGGAAGGTTGAAAAAGAAATTAAAATATAATTCCTGATGCATGCATTCTTTATGGAATTAAAACTATGGACAGAGATTTCTAGCGGTTTTAGAAGGCATTTTAGAAGCCATGAAATAAGGTGGAAAGAATATGTTCCAATGATCATCAGATATCTAAAGCTCGTTCTTATAGCATTAAGTATTCTACCTCCATGAATTAGGTAATTGGTTAATCATAAAATTAGATGAATATATGGGCTGCGATGGAAATGAGAACGCATACCCTATATGTTTTCGAACGACTTGTACTAAGAATTTGGAACAAGAATGACCCAGGAGCTGACGCTCTATCTCGAACACGTTATCCTGAGAGCCGCTGTAGCTGGATGGCAAATGTTCTGAGAATGCCGGAGTCCCGCAAAAATGGTGTTTGCTTCGAATCCGGCCGGAACAAGACGCAAAGGCGTGCAGTGAGCAACATGGTTAGATCAAGTCGAGCAGAAGGTACTGGAGATAAGCAGCCCTCAACCGAGTTTCGAGGCGAAACATTGTAACGCAGATAGAGCCCTAATGAGACGTTTACCAAGCAAAAGTAAGTAAGTATATTTATATGTTATTGATAAGACTTCCCCTCCATTTATCATTATGCAAAAAAAAATATGACCCTCAAAGATTTGTTAATGAAAATCCTCCGCTGTTCATCTACCCTGTTGTTTTCCCCGTCTTCCCCAACCTACCACTATCGCTAAACATTCATACAAAATTAAAACTAATTTGAACCACACCGTCGCTATCACAATTATGGAATCTCCTATATATTTTCGCCACACATAAAAAATGAGCCATTGCCATAGCACCGGACCTTTAGCATTAGTGAAATTTTGTGTCCACGTTATTCTCTAGGACACCATTCAAACTGTACGGAAGCCAACTCAATGCAGCCTGAACAGGAAAAATTAATGAAATCTGACGTGACAGAGGCAAATTTGGTCCGATTGTTGTTTGTCGCTAGCTTCCACGGCCTGCCTAGCTCGAAAACCTGCCGAGTAGAAATGGCACGAACAACAACAACAAGTTCACAAAAATTATGTTCATCGATTTTTTTTTTTCGTTTGTCGTCCTCGTCGCGTGGTTGCAGGAAAAAAATGAATGTTCCGATTGGGACAAACTGATAATTTTAGAATAGAGCTGAATAAAAAATGCTGTCCTTTGGTCCGTGGCTTTGCTACTTTTTCATACGACCGGGCCGGCGACGGACAAACTGCTAGGCTGTGACGTGTGGATATTTGTCAAACAGAGAACATGTAAATCCTCGGCTTCCGTGGGCGGAGGTTGCGGGCGGTGTGATTTTTAAGCCACCTGTCTCGATAACCAACACGAATCCCTTCCGCTTGCTACAGGTTGCAAGGATTTGTGGCAATTCCGGCCTCGGAGAAGGAAAAAAAATGTCTTCCACATTTCCATTCGTGTCCCTGCTGCCTCTATATGCATAATACTGGCGACCATGCTGTCAGTTACAACGGGTTTTTTTTTCGTTGCAACCCAAACAAAAAGTGTCTCCACTGATCTCTCGGAATTTTAATGAAGCATGTGTCCCGGATCCGAGCGAACCGCTAGCGCGTGCTTGTAATTGTCAGTTGAAAATGGATTTCTTTCGATTTTTTTGTTGTTGTTGTTTTGTTTGGAAGCAACAAAGTAGACCACGGCGAACGTTTCCCGTGCAGCGTGAAAAAGCTGTCAGGCGTCATCGATGGCAAGTTGATCAAATACCTTGCGCGAGAGATGGTCACACGTGGTCCACCCAACATGGCCTCGGAGACATAATTTGTTTGCTCCTCATCTATACAGTTTTATTTCATTGTTCCCAAACATTCATCATCGGCTGGCCGGCTCCAGCTCCATCATTGAAGATAGTGCGCACAGAAAGCTGCGATCTGGCAAATGGTAAACAAAAGTGTTGATGATGGACGGGGGAATGCTGCACAGCTGAGTAACGTTTGCAACTTGCAACCGGAATGGATCCGTAAATTGTCACTTTGTAGCATTTGTACATGGGGAACTGACTCGTTCTTGTGTTGAAGTTTTAACATTCATCTCAAGAAAAAAAATTTCAGTTTTAAGGTGAATTGCTGCTCCGTGTATTTTTTCCTATCTTTTCTCTCTCTCTCTCTCGCAAATTTACCTCGCTATTTCAAATTGATAAATCTCGATTGTTAGTGAATTGTGTGATTGAAGTCGAACTACACCAGATTGCTCACAGCAAGTAAGCATACGAACTGTTTTTTTTTTTCTTTTTTTTTACGTCGGCCTATTTCCTCACATGGTGACAATCACCGACGCCAGGAAGACTACTCCACCACCTGGACCCTACCTAACGACTCATGAATATGAGCCGGGACCAACGGCTTGACTTTACTTCCCTTCCGAAGGAAGACGTGACCAGATTTTTTCGCCTCAGAAAAACCAGCGACGTCGACTGGGATTGAACCCAGACCCACTGGGGTGCCAAGCAGCAGTCACGCTTACCACTACACCACCGACGCCGGCATACGAACTGATGTGATTAAATATCCAATATCTAGTACAGAGTTATATCAATTCTAAATTTTGAGGTAATGAAATCAAAGTGAAGATTGACGTTAATATCTACATTCATTGCTCCATTTACGATGTACGGCTTCCAGCCCATCGTCTATTTGCCAAATTTTTCAGTGAAAACTGATGTATCCGTCTTGTAAACATCATCATCTCCACGAATCGTGTAATATTGCGATCCCGGCAATGCTTTATAGTACCACAAAAGTTCAACTCAGTGGACGCAGTGGTTCAACGCACCAACAAAAAAAAATGCTTTATAGTCCAACTTCGAGTACGTTTCGTCATCCATCATGATGCAGTACTTATTCTGTCATACAGTTTCCGCGCCCGTGGTTTCACGGTGGCTGCTTGTGTAGGACTTCTTGTTGGCACGTTGAACGTTGGAGTTCGAGGTATTCAGCTTTTTGGGCAAATCGCGAACTGAGGCCCGTTTTGCTTTAGAAAAAGCTCGCCCGATGTTGTTGTCCAATTTGGGGTTCGACGCTCCTTTTTTTCGTTCACTTCGTGGCAGGTCCGCAAGGGAATACTCCACCTCGAACTTCCGGATCGTAATACGCGCCGCTTCCACACCAACGTTTTCCCAGTTTCGCCAACTTTCTTATTGATAATCCTTAAATAGTGCTTCACTTGTACACGATGGTACGACGTTTTTCAACGGAAATCTTTCCCATCTCTCGAAATGCGCGTGAAACTTTGCTGTGAGTTGTGTTAGGTTTGACGTTTGGGTCTAAACAATGAGAGGGAGCTGATAGACTACCCGAATAAAAATGTATGTTCAAATGGCAGCGTTAGAAGAGTGCCCTTTATTTTCTGGGACAGTCTATAACAAAAACATTTGTTAAGTTCTCCCTTTGTCTTAATTTTCAGCCGCATGCGTTGTTGGAAACAAAGCTGGCATGCACCATAACTTGAGCGGCTTCCGACATCTTTCGACTCTTACAATCATCTGCTTTTCAATCATGCCATGCACCCGTTGTTTTTTTTTATGGATTCAGTCCAAGGTCGTCTTTCAAAATACTCCTGATCGTTGACTGCGACATTCGCAGTTCTTTGGCCATCTTTCGGCCAGACTTACCAGGATTCCATCGAATTCACTTTCTTGCTCATTTGATGGCTTCCGGACACCTGACAGTGCGCTTACGGCCTGGTTTGGGAGTTATCATGCCAATAACCGGTTTCCTTGTAGCGTTTGATGATGCAAAAGAGGTATCTTCTGGCCAATCCGAGTGGTTTCAATTTCTTTAAAATAGTACACGGTCTAAAATGTGTCAGAACAGAATTATCTCGAATTATCTGACTTTTCGGGTTCACGATTACTACGAGTCTCAAACGACTGGAAATTCGAAACAAACTTGCAAACCATGTTGATATTTGAATACACTCTAAAATAAAAATGGGCAAACATGTCTGTGATTCACCCATCCAAAGTTACTCATGTTTAAGGGCTTACGCTGAAGCATTCTCGGCGGGGGGCATTTCCTTAAAATTGATATAATTCAGATTCTGTACTAGATATTGAATATTTGATCACATCAACGTTTGTATGCTTACTTGCTGTGAGCAATCTGATGGAGTTCGATTCGATGTTCATTCACTAACAACCGAGATTTATCAATTTGAAATAGCGAGAGAAGTTTGCGAGAGAGAGAGAGATAAAAGAAAGGAAGAAATACATGGAGCAGCAATTCACCTTAAAAATCACTGACAAGAATTATCACTCACCCTGTAGAGTAGCATGGATCAGGGGGTAACAAGGGGCATTGAAGTAACAAGGAGCAGAAAAGTAACAATGGGTAGAGTACTAGCAAGAGGCATGGAGGTAGTAAGGGGTAAGAGAGAAGCAATGGGTAGAGGACTAGTAAGAAGCAGAGGCTAGCAAGGCGTAGGAGTGTAGTTAGGTGCGCGGGAGTTGCAAGGGTCAATGGAGTAGCAAGGTGTAGCAATGGTGAATAGATAGAAAGAAGCAGGTCGTGGTAAGGGCCTGGGGGATAGCAAGAAGTAGTCAAGTGGCAAGAGGCTGTGAAGTAGCACGAGAAAGTGGTAGAAAAGGACCCAAGCAACCAAAATCGAATTTTACTTGAGATGAGCACTCAGAAGTTCACATTTAGTTGAAGTTTATTTCCATGGAACTTTTTTGCTGAATAACAAGACACTTCACGTACAGGCCGAACTTAATTTTCTTTAAAGTGTCAATAACATTTGAAGCAACTTGAAAGTTCAAGAGTAGTTTCTTATTGCCATTCAACTCAACCTTCAAGTTCAAATGTTGTTAGTAGAGAACTTGCTTTGAACTTCAAAAAATCTGTAACACAAAGTTCAATCAAAGTACAAACCGTACTTTTAATCAGCGAAAAAGTTCACAATACATCTATGTTCGGCAACTTTCCTATTTTTTGAAGTACACGTTAAGTTCTGAGGAACACTTTAAAAAATTGTCAAAAATATTGTTGACATTTGAAGAGTGCTCCAAGTTTGACGAGATATACAAAAGCAAAAAATGGATATTTTAAAAACAATAAAAAAGAACGGCTTATTTTATTACCATCGTAAAAAAACTGTCAGCAAAATGGGATTCTAAAAATGAAGCTGTCACTCAACAAGTAAAACTTATTTAATTTGTAGTTCAGATTGAGTTCTAGATAAACTAAAGGGTGTCCACGATGAAATTGCCACACACAAAATTGATTCGCAAAATTCGAGTTTTCATCCGATTGCCATCAAATTTTCAGGGATTGAGAAATAACTATTAAACTTCATTTTACCATTTTACTCGTATTTTATTTACAGTCTATACGCAAATGCCCGCACCTTGGCCTTAACCCCGGCCATAAGATTCTGCACAACCTGTGAATCAACCGTTTTTTGCATGTAAACCCATACTTTCTTCAGTTCCTCGACTGTCTTCACTACCTTAGGTCGTTTAAGAAGGTGCTGCTTCATAATCGCCCAGTACTTCTCGATGGGGCGGAGCTCCGGAGTGTTGGGAGGGTTGAACATTTTCGGCACGAAATTGACCTTATTGTCCGCATACCACTTCAGCACGTCCTTGGAGTAGTGGCATGAGGCCAAATCCGGCCAGAAGATTGTTGGGACGTTGTGGGCCTTCAGGAGAGGAAGCAGCCGCTTCTGGAGGCACTCTTTTATGTACACCTGTCCGTTCATCGTGTCCTGGGTCACGAAAGGTGCACTCCGCTTCCCGCACGTGCAGATGGCTTGCCAAACCAGGAATTTCTTCGCAAATTTGGACATCTTCTGAGTGCGGACATGCTCCGGAACGCTGAACTTATCCTTGGCCGTGAAAAACAGGTTGCCGGGGATCTGTTTGAAGTCGGCCTTCACATATGTTTCGTCGTCCATGATGCAGCATTCAACTTTCGTCAGCATGTTGAGGTACAACTTCCTGGCACGGGTTTTGGCGGACTTGTTCTGCTTCTCGTCGCGATTAGGGGCCTTTTGTACCTTGAACGTTCGAAGTCCAGCCTTAGTTTTGGCCTTCTGGACAAAACTTCGGCTTAGGTGCAGCTTCTTAGCCACATCCCGAACGGAGGCGTTCGGATTTGGGTTGAAGGCCCCAACTACGCGGTTGTGATTTTTGGTGTTGTACGGAATACTTTTTCCTTCACTTCTGGGCTTCCGATCGGTGGTCAACCGTTCCTCGAACCGCTTAATCACTCGCGACACCGTGGAATTCGCGATTCCCAACGTTTTAGCGATGGAACGATGCGAGAGATCCTTGTTCTCGCGATGAATGCGCAAGATTTTATCACGCACGAGCTGTTCTTTCGACTCCATTTCCGCGAGTTTTGATCACAGGATTTTACAACTTGCAGGATGTAAATAATGCACTATGAACTAAATCCACCCAAATTTTCATTAAATTCTACCCAACGGTTAAAAAATTAGAGCAATTTCATAGCGTGGCAATTTCATCGTGGACACCCTTTAATCCGAGACTTTTAGGTTCAGATAAGATTATAGAGAACAAAAAAGTACTAATGCATGGAATCAACGCTTCGAGTATAATCATAGAATAACCTTGTTCATATGGCACAGTGATAAGTATCCCGGTTTTAGGGAGGGGGACACGAGTTGGAGACTAGGTAAAGGGTGTACTGAATCGAATTTCGACACACACAAATATTCGGCAAAATTCCCCGTTCAACCAATCATGCTCAAACTTTGAGGGAGTAAAATAAAACATGTTATGAATATTTCCTCATGCTTGTTTTATTTAATTTCAATTCCATATCCAATGCACGAACCTTCTTCTTTACACTACTCATAAGGTCGTGTACAACATTTGAACCAACTTTTTTTTGCGTGGCAATCCATTTTATCTTCATATCTTCCTCCGATTACACTTCCTTAGGATGCTTTCGACGTGCCTGCTTCATGATGTCCCAGTACTTTGCAATTGGCCGCTTTTCCGGGGCGTTCGGGGGGTTGAGATGCTTCGGCACGAAATTGACCTCCTTAGCCTTGTACCACTCCAAAACCTCTTTCGAGTAATGGCACGAGGCTAAATCCGGCCAGAAAATCGTAGGACCGTCGTGTGACCTCAGAAGAGGAAGTAGACGCTTTTGGAGGCATTCCTTTAGGTACACCTGCCCATTGACCGTTCCAGTTGTCACGAATGGGGTGCTCCGCTTTCCACACGAGCAAATTGCTTGTCAAATCATATATTGTTTGGCAAACTTTGACATCTTCTGCTTTCTAACGTCCTCAGGGACATCGAAATTATGATGAGCAGTGAAAAACTGGAGCCCCGGAAGCTGCCGGAAGTCTGCTTTTACATACGTCTCATCATTCATAACGAGGCTATGTGGTTTCGTCAACATCTGGGTGTAGAGCCTCCGTGCACGTGTATTACTTACCGTATTCTGCTGTTCATTGTGATTAGGGAACGTCCATTAATTATGTCACGCAAAAATAGACTTCTTACAACCACCCCATCCTACACCCCCCCCCCCCCCCCCTTTGTCGCGGTTTTTGTATGGACCTTCAAAATTTTTTGTATGGATTGTCACGTTTTACCAGCCAACCCCCGCCCACCCCCCTTACTGCGTGACATAGTTAATGGACCTTCCCTTAGGCGCCTTTGGGACTTCACGGTTTTTTCGCATCTTGCACGAAAGTTTTGGTTAGATTCAGTTTCTTCGCCACATCTCGAACTGAACTGCTGGGATTCCTCTTGAAAGCTTGAACTACCCGCTTGTCATCCTTAACACTATACGGAGATCCATTTTTGCCGCTTTTTTCTTTCCGATCGATCGTCAAACGTTCGTGGTACCGATTTAAAACACGAGACTTCGTAGAATGTATCATTCCCAGCTTCCTGCTGATGGCACGATGAGAAAGATCCGGATTTTCGAGGTACGTACGCAAAATTTCTTTGCGCCGCTGCTGTTCTTCCGACTCCATCTTCGCAACGATTGCACATCTGCTAGTAAACAAATACACACTGAACTAATTCAACCCAAAATTTTAATAGAAAATACCCAAGGGGTAAAAAGTAACAGCCATTTAAAATTGGTGCAATTTGATTCCGTACAACCTTTAGTATAACCAGTGGTGTATCTGTCTGTCCGAGATTCTTGAGATCGTGACGAGTTTAGCATTCCGGAGCAAATGTGAGTAAAAGGACTCAAGGTAAAACTTAATAGTGACTGTAAATATCCAGCACCCACTGGTCAGAACGCAGCCGCCGCTGTGATGGCCCTACTCACCGCCAGATGTCGCCGAAGATTGGGTTGAAAAATCATGGCAGAAGTGGGGTAAAAGGGCCATGATGGGGCTAAATCTGACTGAAGAAAAATGTTCAACGATCGGTTCAAGGAGTGAGAATAAAATACCGCCATCGTTGCTAGCGAGCTCGTCAGAGTTACCTTCAATAAGAAAGGATCAAGTCGTAAAGGCCGTGCTGGTGGAGCACATTAAAATAAAAGACAAGTGTAAGCCTCAGTAGAAGAGTGGAAGATAGAAAGAAGGCGAAGAATCGAGAAGAATCGGACATCTCCAAGATTACGATAGTTTAAAGAGCTTACAGCGTGGTACGAACTGTTTCGTTTACGGTGCGAAGTGCAGGAAAGCATCGTGGAGAAGAAGGGTGCCTCTAACAATAGCCGACCAAGGAAAAGGAAGCGAGAGGTAGAAGATAGAACTTAAGAAAGAGGGAAAGTGCGGCTGAAATCATCCTGGAGGAAAGTGGCAGTAGATTTGGGAGTGGGCAAAGGTTGTTTAGGTGTCCCTTGAGCGCGGTATTCAAGCGCGTACGTCAACCCTGGGGCAGTGTAGAAAGGGGTCTCATTACTGCTGAGTAGGTAACACCCCCCCCCCCTCCCCCCTCATTAGTTAATTTAATTCTCTTAAGCAAAAATCATCAAATTGAACTCAATCATCATTTCCCCACACAGCATTCTAAAAATAAATTTGCGGCAGGATTAGAGCAGAACAAAAATGTCTAATATAAATGTCAATAAAGGATTTGGAATTTTTTGGTTTTGTTTTGTTGAGTTCGTTTGAGGTACTTTTTTAGATGAATAGCATGCTCTAGAACCTTTTTTTTCAGTTCATTTATTTGTACAGGCTCAATCGATTTAACTTTACAGAGCCAAGTTTTCATATTTATATACATCAATTATCTTAAACCTAACGTTAAGGGGATAGGACCGATTACTCGCGGCCGTCTCGAGGTTAATAGGAATAACAACTGAAAGGATGGGAAGGTGGGCTGGAATTTGAAGTGTGGTTTATGCAACACATTTTTTTTAAATTCTAAATTGTCTAAAAAACTTAAAACTATATAACTTTTGGCTTCTTTTGAATTGAAGATTTTTGAGTAAGAAAAAAAAACACACACAAACACAGATAAAAAAAAGAAAAGAAAACTTAAAGTAAACAAACAGGTTAAACTAACTACAATCTAAGGCTAATGTTAGTCAAAAACACATAAAAGAGTTTCATAAACTCCAGGTCATGCAGAGCCAAAATATCTCTAACTGGCACATTGGGTTGTCTACCTCGAGCCCGAAGGGAATCATAAAGCTAAGATCTGACTGCACGATGCTCAGCACAAGACCAAATAATGTGATCTGCGTCCTGATAACCTTGTCTACACTCACAGAGATTGCTGTCACTCAGCCCAACACGGTATAAATGAGCTTTCAAAGAATTATGATTGGACATGAGGCGAGACATCACACGAATGAAGTCTCGACCCACATCCATGCCCCCAAACCAAGATTTCTTTGACACCTTTGGAATGATTGAATGTTTCCATCGCCCCAAATCTTCTTTACTCCATTCATACTGCCAGCTAACGAGTGACTGTTGACGAAAAATAGGAAAAAATTCGTTGAAGGCGATTTGTCGATCATAAGTATCGCCTTCCATAGCACCCACCTTTGCAAGCGAGTCCGCTTTCTCATTACCCAGAATTGAACAATGAGAAGGGACCCATACAAAGGTGATGATAAAATAACGCGAAGATAAAGCACTTAGAAGCTCCTGTAATTTCATGAGAAAATACGAGGAGTGCTTTACCGGCCTCAAGGAGCGAATAGCCTCTAAAGAACTGAGACTATCCGTGAAAATGAAATACTGATCCGGTGTAAGTGAGTCAACAATTTCTAGCGTAAAGTGTATTGCCGCTAATTCAGCGACATACTTGAAGCTTGAAGTTTACGATTGGCGCTATAAATTTCATTAAATATACCAAAGCCTGCTGACTCCTCTATCAATGATCCGTCAGTGAAGAACGTTTTAGTGGAATCAACTTGGCCAAACTTTGCAGCAAAAATCACAGGGGCAATCATAGGACGATGATGCTCTGCTAGAACCTCTTGAACGAACCTATCGTGAACTTCACAGTTTTCTTTAGAAGTTGATAATAATGCTGATAGAGGCTTACACATTGAATGCGAACTACAAAGTTTGGTTAACTACTTAAAAAGTAAGCTGAATATAATTCCCATCAGAATCCTTCGATTTGCTGGTTGAGTTAAAAACACACCTTTTTATGGGAACTTTTGGTTGCTTGGGGAGAGACGGCAAAGGATAAAGGGCTGCTAAGTAGCAAGAGGTAGGGTTAGCAAGGGTAAGCGGAAGCAAGGAGAAGGGAGATAGCAAGTGCCAGAGAAGCAGCGAGAGAAGTTGCAGGTGGTAGAGGTAGCAAGGGGCTGGGTTGTATCAAAACTCGACACTTGAAACTGCAGAAGTCTGTAAATCGCAGACGAAATAGGCCTATCTGTCAAAGGATGAGCTTTTTTCTAATGAAATTCTAAGGAATTTGCTCGCGTTTACTATAATGATAGTTTCAAAAACTGTTAAGTGAACAAGTGAACTGTTAATTTAAATTTTTCTTGTTTTCCTATAACAATGGTTCTACTAATACGCTCGTAAAAGTATTTTTTAGACAAATGTTTTTTTTTTTTAAGTGAAAGCATAATGTTAAAGTTTATTCCCCCCTGAAAGTTTGAAGAAAATCCGACTAAAAATGAATTTTCGGCAACCAATTTTGTGTGTCTATTTTTTTCGAGTACAGTCTTTATATGTTAAGTCTATAACTAGAACAGGACTGGGAACACTGTTCAAAATAGTTCTGAAATGCTTCATGGATTGTTCTAGGCTGCTTTCACAACAGCTCTGAGATACTTCCAAAGTTGTTATGTTAAACTTCTTAAACTGTGTTGAAATGCTGGCAGGAAAGTTCAAAGATGCTTCAACGATGTGTATTGAATGTTCTAGAAAGTGTTCTGAGATTCTTCCAAGATTGTTCTGGAATAATTCCGGAGTAATCAAGGGATGCTGCCAGAATAGGTCTGAGATTCTCCCAAGATTGTAGTTCAGGGATGTTTCCAGAGTTGGTTTTGGATGCTCTAGCATTGTTCTTGGGGTTTAAGATTTGTTTTGAAAAGATACCAGATTTATCCTGGAATGCTTCTCTGATTATTCTGATATCCTTCCAAGATTCTTCTGAAACACCTGCAGTATTGTAGTTCAGAGATAGATCCAGAGTAGTTGTGGAACAGATCCAGGGTGCTTCTGACATTCGTCCAGAGTTGTTTTGAGGAATTTCTTAGTAGTTGTTTCTAGTTAGAATTTCTAGAACCGTTATGGGATGCTTGCAGAATAGTTCTGAGATAATTCCAAGATTGTTCTGTAGTAATTTAGAGATACCTTCAGCATTGTTCTGGGATGCTTCCAAGATAGTTCCAATATGCTAAAAGAGTAGTCGTGCGAATGCTTTCAAAACTATTTTGGGATGCTTCCAGGATTGGTCTGGGCTACTTCCAGGACTATTCTTTAATACTTCCAAAATTGTGCTGGGTTGCTTACAAAATTGTTCTGAGATGCTTTCAGAGTAGATCTGGGTTGCTTCTATGATTGTTCTGGGAAAACTTCCAAAGAAGTTTTAAGAAACTTCGGGATATGCCCGCTAAAAAGTTCCGAGATGATTCCAGGATTGTTTTTAGATGCGTGTGAGGTTTGTATTGAAGGTTATAGAAATTGTCGGCCGATCTTTTCAAGATTTGTCTGGAATTATGCCAGATTATTTTAGGTATGCATTCAGAATAGCCGGATGCTTCAGCATTGTTTGTGGAGGTTTTTCAGATTTGTTGTTTTTCAGAAGATTCCATAGTCAGAGGAGATTGTTCTGATATGCTTTCAGGATTCTCTGACATACTTGCCGAATTGTAGTTCAGCGATAGTTCAAGATAAGTTCTGAAATATATTTCTGAGAATTGTTCAGATGAATTCCGATTGAAATACTTCCGGAGTTTTTCAATTTTCGTATCAACGAAAATTATCAAACCCATCGACTGCTAGAACTGCTTTGAAACGCTCACAAAATAGTTCTGATATGAATCCAGGATTGTTCTGGAATGCTTCCGGAGTAATAAGAAATACAATCAGGGTAGTTCTGAGATGCTTCCAAGAATGTTCTAGGATGCGTCCAAGATAGCTTTGGAATGCTCAAGGAGTAGATTTAGACATCTTTCTGGCATGATTCCCGAGATATTTTGGTATGCTTCCAGAATTGTTCCGGGTTGTCTTTGAAATTGTTCTAAGACGCTTCCAGGAGTGCTTAAGTGCTTCCTGGGTAGTACTGGGATGCTTTACGAATAATACTATCATCATTTTAAAACAATCTGAGCTTTCAGAGACCTTCTTGGAGGTTTTGCCGAGAAAGCTTTTATTTTTAGTTTAGTTTTAGTTTAGTTTTAGTTTAGTTTTAGTTTAGTTTTAGTTTAGTTTTAGTTTAGTTTTAGTTTAGTTTTAGTTTAGTTTTAGTTTAGTTTTAGTTTAGTTTTAGTTTAGTTTTAGTTTAGTTTTAGTTTAGTTTTAGTTTAGTTTTAGTTTAGTTTTTTTTTTTAGTTTAGTTTTAGTTTAGTTTTAGTTTAGTTTTAGTTTAGTTTTAGTTTAGTTTTAGTTTAGTTTTAGTTTAGTTTTAGTTTAGTTTTAGTTTAGTTTTAGTTTAGTTTTAGTTTAGTTTTAGTTTAGTTTTAGTTTAGTTTTAGTTTAGTTTTAGTTTAGTTTTAGTTTAGTTTTAGTTTAGTTTTAGTTTAGTTTTAGTTTAGTTTTAGTTTAGTTTTAGTTTAGTTTTAGTTTAGTTTTAGTTTAGTTTTAGTTTAGTTTTAGTTTAGTTTTAGTTTAGTTTTAGTTTAGTTTTAGTTTAGTTTTAGTTTAGTTTTAGTTTAGTTTTAGTTTAGTTTTAGTTTAGTTTTAGTTTAGTTTTAGTTTAGTTTTAGTTTAGTTTTAGTTTAGTTTTAGTTTAGTTTTAGTTTAGTTTTAGTTTAGTTTTAGTTTAGTTTTAGTTTAGTTTTAGTTTAGTTTTAGTTTAGTTTTAGTTTAGTTTTAGTTTAGTTTTAGTTTAGTTTTAGTTTAGTTTTAGTTTAGTTTTAGTTTAGTTTTAGTTTAGTTTTAGTTTAGTTTTAGTTTAGTTTTAGTTTAGTTTTAGTTTAGTTTTAGTTTAGTTTTAGTTTAGTTTTAGTTTAGTTTTAGTTTAGTTTTAGTTTAGTTTTAGTTTAGTTTTAGTTTAGTTTTAGTTTAGTTTTAGTTTAGTTTTAGTTTAGTTTTAGTTTAGTTTTAGTTTAGTTTTAGTTTAGTTTTAGTTTAGTTTTAGTTTAGTTTTAGTTTAGTTTTAGTTTAGTTTTAGTTTAGTTTTAGTTTAGTTTTAGTTTAGTTTTAGTTTAGTTTTAGTTTAGTTTTAGTTTAGTTTTAGTTTAGTTTTAGTTTAGTTTTAGTTTAGTTTTAGTTTAGTTTTAGTTTAGTTTTAGTTTAGTTTTAGTTTAGTTTTAGTTTAGTTTTAGTTTAGTTTTAGTTTAGTTTTAGTTTAGTTTTAGTTTAGTTTTAGTTTAGTTTTAGTTTAGTTTTAGTTTAGTTTTAGTTTAGTTTTAGTTTAGTTTTAGTTTAGTTTTAGTTTAGTTTTAGTTTAGTTTTAGTTTAGTTTTAGTTTAGTTTTAGTTTAGTTTTAGTTTAGTTTTATTTTAGTTTTAGTTTAGTTTTAGTTTAGTTTTAGTTTAGTTTTAGTTTAGTTTTAGTTTAGTTTTAGTTTAGTTTTAGTTTAGTTTTAGTTTAGTTTTAGTTTAGTTTTAGTTTAGTTTTAGTTTAGTTTTAGTTTAGTTTTAGTTTAGTTTTAGTTTAGTTTTAGTTTAGTTTTAGTTTAGTTTTAGTTTAGTTTTAGTTTAGTTTTAGTTTAGTTTTAGTTTAGTTTTAGTTTAGTTTTAGTTTAGTTTTAGTTTAGTTTTAGTTTAGTTTTAGTTTAGTTTTAGTTTAGTTTTAGTTTAGTTTTAGTTTAGTTTTAGTTTAGTTTTAGTTTAGTTTTAGTTTAGTTTTAGTTTAGTTTTAGTTTAGTTTTAGTTTAGTTTTAGTTTAGTTTTAGTTTAGTTTTAGTTTAGTTTTAGTTTTAGTTTTAGTTTAGTTTTAGTTTAGTTTTAGTTTAGTTTTAGTTTAGTTTTAGTTTAGTTTTAGTTTAGTTTTAGTTTAGTTTTAGTTTAGTTTTAGTTTAGTTTTAGTTTAGTTTTAGTTTAGTTTTAGTTTAGTTTTAGTTTAGTTTTAGTTTAGTTTTAGTTTAGTTTTAGTTTAGTTTTAGTTTAGTTTTAGTTTAGTTTTAGTTTAGTTTTAGTTTAGTTTTAGTTTAGTTTTAGTTTAGTTTTAGTTTAGTTTTAGTTTAGTTTTAGTTTAGTTTTAGTTTAGTTTTAGTTTAGTTTTAGTTTAGTTTTAGTTTAGTTTAGTTTTAGTTTAGTTTTAGTTTAGTTTTAGTTTAGTTTTAGTTTAGTTTTAGTTTAGTTTTAGTTTAGTTTTAGTTTAGTTTTAGTTTAGTTTTAGTTTAGTTTTAGTTTAGTTTTAGTTTAGTTTTAGTTTAGTTTTAGTTTAGTTTTAGTTTAGTTTTAGTTTAGTTTTAGTTTAGTTTTAGTTTAGTTTTAGTTTAGTTTTAGTTTAGTTTAGTTTTAGTTTAGTTTTAGTTTAGTTTTATTTAGTTTTAGTTTAGTTTTAGTTTAGTTTTAGTTTAGTTTTAGTTTAGTTTTAGTTTAGTTTTAGTTTAGTTTTAGTTTAGTTTTAGTTTAGTTTTAGTTTAGTTTTAGTTTAGTTTTAGTTTAGTTTAGTTTAGTTTAGTTTAGTTTAGTTTAGTTTAGTTTAGTTTAGTTTAGTTTAGTTTAGTTTAGTTTAGTTTAGTTTAGTTTAGTTTAGTTTAGTTTAGTTTAGTTTAGTTTAGTTTAGTTTAGTTTAGTTTAGTTTAGTTTAGTTTAGTTTTAGTTTAGTTTTAGTTTAGTTTTAGTTTAGTTTTAGTTTAGTTTTTTTAGTTTAGTTGTTTTAGTTTAGTTTTAGTTTAGTTTTAGTTTAGTTTTAGTTTAGTTTATTTTAGTTTAGTTTTAGTTTAGTTTTAGTTTAGTTTTAGTTTAGTTTTAGTTTAGTTTTAGTTTAGTTTTAGTTTAGTTTTAGTTTAGTTTTAGTTTAGTTTTAGTTTAGTTTTAGTTTAGTTTTAGTTTAGTTTTAGTTTAGTTTTAGTTTAGTTTTAGTTTAGTTTTAGTTTAGTTTTAGTTTAGTTTTAGTTTAGTTTTAGTTTAGTTTTAGTTTAGTTTTAGTTTAGTTTTAGTTTAGTTTTAGTTTAGTTTTAGTTTAGTTTTAGTTTAGTTTTAGTTTAGTTTTAGTTTAGTTTTAGTTTAGTTTTAGTTTAGTTTTAGTTTAGTTTTAGTTTAGTTTTAGTTTAGTTTTAGTTTAGTTTTAGTTTAGTTTTAGTTTAGTTTTAGTTTAGTTTTAGTTTAGTTTTAGTTTAGTTTTAGTTTAGTTTTAGTTTAGTTTTAGTTTAGTTTTAGTTTAGTTTTAGTTTAGTTTTAGTTTAGTTTTAGTTTAGTTTTAGTTTAGTTTTAGTTTAGTTTTAGTTTAGTTTTAGTTTAGTTTTAGTTTAGTTTTAGTTTAGTTTTAGTTTAGTTTTAGTTTAGTTTTAGTTTAGTTTTAGTTTAGTTTTAGTTTAGTTTTAGTTTAGTTTTAGTTTAGTTTTAGTTTAGTTTTAGTTTAGTTTTAGTTTAGTTTTAGTTTAGTTTTAGTTTAGTTTTAGTTTAGTTTTAGTTTAGTTTTAGTTTAGTTTTAGTTTAGTTTTAGTTTTGTTTAGTTTAGTTTTAGTTTAGTTTTAGTTTAGTTTTAGTTTAGTTTTAGTTTAGTTTTAGTTTAGTTTTAGTTTAGTTTTAGTTTAGTTTTAGTTTAGTTTTAGTTTAGTTTTAGTTTAGTTTTAGTTTAGTTTTAGTTTAGTTTTAGTTTAGTTTTAGTTTAGTTTTAGTTTAGTTTTAGTTTAGTTTTAGTTTAGTTTTAGTTTAGTTTTAGTTTAGTTTTAGTTTAGTTTTAGTTTAGTTTTAGTTTAGTTTTAGTTTAGTTTTAGTTTAGTTTTAGTTTAGTTTTAGTTTAGTTTTAGTTTAGTTTTAGTTTAGTTTTAGTTTAGTTTTAGTTTAGTTTTAGTTTTAGTTTAGTTTTAGTTTAGTTTTAGTTTAGTTTTAGTTTAGTTTTAGTTTAGTTTTAGTTTAGTTTTAGTTTAGTTTTAGTTTAGTTTTAGTTTAGTTTTAGTTTAGTTTTAGTTTAGTTTTAGTTTAGTTTTAGTTTAGTTTTAGTTTAGTTTTAGTTTAGTTTTAGTTTAGTTTTAGTTTAGTTTTAGTTTAGTTTTAGTTTAGTTTTAGTTTAGTTTTAGTTTAGTTTTAGTTTAGTTTTAGTTTAGTTTTAGTTTAGTTTTAGTTTAGTTTTAGTTTAGTTTTAGTTTAGTTTTAGTTTAGTTTTAGTTTAGTTTTAGTTTAGTTTTAGTTTAGTTTTAGTTTAGTTTTAGTTTAGTTTTAGTTTAGTTTTAGTTTAGTTTTAGTTTAGTTTTAGTTTAGTTTTAGTTTAGTTTTAGTTTAGTTTTAGTTTAGTTTTAGTTTAGTTTTAGTTTAGTTTTAGTTTAGTTTTAGTTTAGTTTTAGTTTAGTTTTAGTTTAGTTTTAGTTTAGTTTTAGTTTAGTTTTAGTTTAGTTTTAGTTTAGTTTTAGTTTAGTTTTAGTTTAGTTTTAGTTTAGTTTTAGTTATTTATTTAGTTTTAGTTTAGTTTTAGTTTAGTTTTAGTTTAGTTTTAGTTTAGTTTTAGTTTAGTTTTAGTTTAGTTTTAGTTTAGTTTTAGTTTAGTTTTAGTTTAGTTTTAGTTTAGTTTTAGTTTAGTTTTAGTTTAGTTTTAGTTAAGTTTAGCTACGGAAAGGATAGAAAATATATTACTTCTATCGAAACGGTTTTATGTAAAATTTTAGGAATCATATTGATATAATGCAGCCCATCAAAATATAATTCTGAATCACAAAACCATCACTACTCATCTCTTCAACAAAGATTGTCAACATAGCCTTTCTGTTTTCCCGCTTTACACATTGTTGCCAACCGTTTACCAGATCCGGATCCTAAACTGTCAAGCCGACCGTTGAACTTGTTTCCTCGGCCAACATATATCGACGGCCATCAGTAGAAGCCAGCGTACAAGAATCAGCTTCCTTCCAACTTCGATCCGGAATGTGATTCGAAAAGGAGCTGGAAGATATGATAAGATATTTCGTCCTTCAACTTTGAAGGGATAACCCTCTCTGTTGCACCTCGACCCGGAAAACTTGAAAAGCACATCCGGCACATACACCATCTCTATCGTAACCGACAGACGTCGACGACATGCTGACACCGTGGCATAATGGAAGGTTCATACTAATGTGGGTATGTGACACAACAATAATGACATTAAAGTACACATGAAATTAATTTAGGATACTGTTCTGTGCTAATGCTACTGCTGGAAACCACTTCCCCGGATGATAAGCGAAAGATGAAAGCGATCTCCTCAACGTGGAAATTGAATTATGGCAATTACAAACTTTGCCACCCTTCCCCCATCGGCCTAATTTTCACAAGAACTTTCGGTCCCGAACAATCCTGACCAGGAACAATACGTTCCACGGTAGCAACCGGGAAAATGCCGGGTTACCTTGATGACATTAACCTTTGTTAAGCGACGCCTGCTTCGTTCTTTCCCTTCGCAGTAGCATTCATTAGCGAACCTTAAGGCAATCCAAGAAGGCTTGTTACGCACCAATCTCGTCATAAGGGTTGGCCGTTGATAGTGGCACGCAAGGGATCGAACTTGAATACCCGTGTTTCCTTGATATAGGGGCATAAACTTATCGCTACTAATGGGGGAAGATATTTTTTTTTTCGCAGAAACACACCCCCTTTCGCAGCGCATAATGGCACTTCCTGTGTGCGGTGCGTTGCGATGCAATGCGTTCCGTTGCGAGACTATTCATTACTTTGACTTCCCGTGGCCCAACAACATTCACGCACTCACACACATCCCGACCCGGTTGCGTTAAAATTGCACCATTCGCTAACTAACTGCGTCCTCCATGTCAATGACCTCTAGTTGCAGCAATATGATGAGATATCGATTCGCACTCGCTGTAATCATCGAAAAATAAAACACACCAGCCGGACGGTTAACAAAGTAGGCCCATCTTCCTCGCCGACTCCAGCCCATTCCACAATTGCGTAACTGTGGCATTCGCCGTCAACTGCTGCCGACAACCATCCGCAGAGGATGCCTCATCCCCAGAGCCACATATATCCGGAATGACTACGACGACGACACAAGATCCTCTCATTAAGCAGCGACACCTCCTGAATGTATGCAATCGTCGCTCAGTGCCAAAGCGACGCCAACGTGGAAAGGTGTCAACTCGAGAGGGAAGCCAACTTTTCTATATCGCACACAGCAGGCTGTGGGTTCTCCTCAATGTCAAATTGAGCGCGCCCGCCATCGTTCGGTTTCGCGTGAATCCGAGCCTTGGATGCAAATTAATGACGCAAATTCCTCATTAAAATCGTCTTCTTCTGGGTTGACTCTTGCTTTCTCTCTCTTTCCTATAAACGGGTTGGTTTGAATGCGGAAAATCCGCAATAGTAATAGCTCTTTTTTTTTGTTGATTACGTGTTTTGCTTATTTTCTAAAAGCTCCTCTTGACTAGATTTGTGTGCCGTTTTTCAAGATCTGTCATTTGCGGGATGAATGTGATTTAACAGGTTATTGAAAAGTTAAGGTCGTACAGGTTTTGCATAGACAACGTCTCGTTTGCAGAATCTTACTTCTTAGAATTTCGTTCACACTGTTTCAGAGCGTTTTTCCTTTCACGTACGCTCATTTGTTTGTTTTTGTGCGATCCATGAACGCTGAGTGGATAGAAAAAAAGATTGATGAAGATTTTGAAGATGTTAAAAGTTAATGAATTCAGATTCAAAAAATCCAAACGATTTCTCAAAGATTGATTTGCCAGCGTGAGACTTTTCGATAATATCTATTTAATAAAAATGAGTTGGGGTTTCCTTTGTCACGATTTAACTCGCGAGCGGAAGGACCGATCGGTGTGAAATTTTGTATGCAGACATTTTTAGGGCCGGAAAATAATCTTATGATGGTTTAAGACCCCTCCCTTCACTGGAAAGGGGGGCTCCCATACAAATGAAACACAAATTTCTACACAACTCGAGAACTAATCAAGCAAAAGAAACCAAATTTAGCATGTGTGAGTTTTTGAAAGCAAAAAAGGTTTTAATGGTAGCTTGAGACCCCTCCCCTCTCTAGAAAGGGAGGCTCCCATACAAATGAAACACATATTTCTGTATAACTCGAGAACTGATCAAGCAAAGAAACCCAAATTTAGCATGCGAAAGTTTTTGGAGGCAAGAAATGTTTTTATGGTAGTTTGAGACCCCTCCCCTCTCTATAAAGGGAGGCTCCCATACAAATGAAACACATATTTCTGTATAGCTCGAGAACTGATCAAGCAAAGAAACCCAAATTTAGCATGCGAAAGTTTTTGGAGACAAGAAATGTTTTTATGGTAGTTTGAGACCCCTCCCCTCTCTATAAAGGGAGGCTCCCATACAAATGAAACACAAGTTTCTGCATAACTCTAGAACTAATCAAGTTAATGGAACCAAATTTGGCAGGTAGAGGTTTTTGAAGGCAAGAAATGTTTCTAAAGTAACTCAAGACCCCTCCGCCCTCTGTAAGAGGGGGGCTCTCATGCTAATGAAACACAAATTTGTGCATAACTCGAGAACCAATCAAGCATATGGAACCAAATTTGACATGTGGAGGTTTTTGGAGGAGAGAAATGTTTCCATGGAAGTTTGAGACTCCTACGCCATCTGGAAGGGGAGGGACGGGGGGGTTACATACAAATGCAACACAAATTTCTGCATAACTCGAGAACTAATCAAGCAAATGGAACCACATTTGGCAGGTGGAGGTATTTGGAGGCAAGAAATGTTTCTATAGCAGTTCAAAACCCCTCCCCATTTTGAAGGGGAGGGGGGCTCCCCCTACAAATAAAAAGCAAATTTCTGCATGACTCGAGAACTAATCAAGTAAATGAAACCACTTTTAGCATATGGAGGTTTTTGGAGGCTAGATTTCTATATACATAAAAATGAATTTCTGTCTGTCAGACCCTTATAGACACGGAAAGTTCTGAACTGACCAACGTGAAAATTTATATGAAGGGGTTTTTCATGGAAAAAGCCATTTTTTCGACATTACTTTCAAATTATCTCGAAAACGGGTACATATAGAATGTTGCTCACCAAGAGTATTTTTGTTTAAAATCACTAAAAAATCGTATTATATTATTAAAATATGGTTATTTATGCAAAAACAACAAATTGTTAAAACTTGAACTTTTCTTACTTCCAAGAACTTTCTTATCTTAAGTTGCTCCATCGTAAAACAACTTCTATTCTGCTTCTTATGACTCAAAGTCTTTCTGAATTTTTTTTTATAAAAATCGTGCGTTGGGCAGATTTGCTAATTGATTTTTAAGTTTGATTTTTTTATTTTTTTTGAAAAAAAATTTTTTTTTTACAGTGTACATATTTTTTCATAATTTCAAATTAATTAACTACAACTTCTTCTCAGACGCAATTTTATTACAACCAACGGTTTTCGAGTTCTGATTTTTTGAAAAATACGCATGACAAAACACATACGCCCTTTTGAAAAATTTGTCTTGAGTCAAAAAATTCCCTCAACCGGCGGAAAATCCATTGTCACCAATTCCGAAGACATGTGCAAAGTTTCATCCAAATCGGAGAGGGTCGAGTTCAGTCAGTTGCTCATTTGGCAGAGAAATGCTCCTTTGCGACATGCTGCGAATCGATGCACCCTTTTAGAAGAAAGAGTAATTTCTCCAACTCCGTTGCCATGTCCGACTTCTCGTTTAAACAGATTGCACAAAGTTCACTGAATTCAAAAGGATTAATCACTGTTTTTTCCTGTAAACATTTTGTTTAAAAACACGTCTCTGTTAGTACACTGTTTGGACAAATATTTATAATATTTATTTTTTATATTGTTAAATTGCTTTTGTCTTTTCAATTGTCTTTTTTAAAACATTCTGTAAAATAAAAACAGCCAATTTTGAGTAAAAAAATAACGATAAAAAATCGGTAATATATAACATTTATCTTCCTTCAATACGATTACCCAATATAAGGTGATCTATGTTAACGCATAATTTAGGTATGTGTACTTTTGAGCGATTATCGATACTTATTAACGGTCTTTGGGTATTCTGATCTTAGCGTGTATATCACACCGTTGTTGCATTGAGCTCAAACCACTGGCGTACAAAACTGACACCATTATCTGCGACATGTGGAAAAAGTTTGGCACAAACAAAACCCGTCCAACTATCGACATTCGTTGCTTCGGATGAACGGCGCAAATATTTATCGCCTCTGGTGAAAATGTTTTTACAGGCTACAACAAAAAAAAACGACCACTTGTTCCTGCCGGATGCACAGCCTCGTCCTGTATTCTGCCCAACCAACATCACCGTTACCAATGCGACAATTCGAATTTTTTTTCCGGTTCTTGCCTTTCCAGCCAACTCCGAACATCATTCTGGAAACGCGCAACGAACATAACCTACAAAGGCAAAAAAAAAATGTTATCTATTTCACAGATTTCCAACTATACGAACAAGTGTTTACGCGTCCGCCGCCAACGTTACGTAAAGTTGCGCTCGGCTCGACGGGTGAATAACGGCAAATGAACGTTTGACGATGTCGTTGTTTCGTTTTTTTCCCCCTATCAAACCACTGTCACTATGAAAGCTGATCAACTTTTCTCGAAAATAGGATAAAAAATAGCGACAGGTCGCAGAAAATTAGCCACACATTCTGAACTAATTTAATGAGCTACCCAATGTTCGTTGTTGCCCGGGGTGGCTTATAACGGCTTCAGAAGCTGCTGAATTAATTTTGTTGTTGTCTGTATGGAGAGAAGCATGGATTGAAAGTGCAAGGTTAGATAATTCGGTTAACAATGGCGAAATTCATTTTCTGAAGATATACTCGATGAGTTTTACCAGTGTGATCAAGAAGAAAATGTATATTTTTGTGGCTCAAGAAGTACCAGTTCGGAGCAGCATATTTTTGTTGCGTCTCGAGTGATTGGAAACACCAAGCAAGCGTACCATATCAAAAAAGTCTATTTTTATATTCACGGTTTAACTTCAGTCAAAAGTAATTTATATAGGTATTAAAAAAAAAATAATTTCACGCGGCTTTCCTCTGGGCAAAGGTATTACTTGGTATTACCGTGGCGTTTCCTCAATCAGGGTTGTTCGTTTCGAAAGTGTTACACCGCGTTGCATTTTGTGAACACTACGACAGTCTCGCGGTGAATTGTATCCAATGAATCTGAGAATAATTGAAGGTTATTGGCCATAGAAATCGTTTAATATTTATTTTTTTTCATTATTTACTGTTGTAGTTCATGAAACATATTTACATTTAAGTTAGAATGAAGCGGATGTCAAAATTCATATGTGTATTGACTATCTTGTTACGTGAGGGAGAGAGGGAGTTTAAAATTGCCGAAAATTGCGTTACGTAATATTAGAACCAATTCTTGATACTTCTGATAAACTTTCACTGTTCTCGTATCAATCTGATCGAATAGCTGCTTGTTTCTGGATGCAATATTCGTTTGTCGAGTTTTATTTTTGCTGTTTTTGCATTTCTAGCTGCTTTAAGGGCAGAAGGGGCCAACAACAACAATCCAAACACTGTGCAGTTTAAAGCAGCATATAAAAGGTTGATTGTGATTAACGATTTCACTTCATCGGCATATGCTAATTGCCGAATTTTCGATGAACTGAAAATGCTTCATGCTGAAGAAAAATCTGCGTTCTATCTTGAATCAGTGAAGAACTCATTGACCATTGGATACGATTACAATACAGGTGATGAAAGAAATCCTGCTCCAATTAATATGGTCCCAAATTCTCAAATGGATGATAATTTTTCACTCAATCGCTGCGATATTCCGCTACTCATCCACTACTACGATCACCGCTACTTCAGAAATATTCAAACGGCTAACAAACAAATATTCAAAAATACTGGACTTCATATTTGAACGATCCCTTGAAACTCTTGCGCAATTGATTTGACCGGCTCCCTCTTCCCGGCTCCCTCTTCCCCTTTGAAACACATTTTATTTGAAGCAATTAACAATTTTGTACCGATTGCCACACTTAATATCTCTACCTGCCTTCAGTGCGTGATGTAATTTATGCACGACACACTTTCATGTTTCCACTGGTTCCGTGTATATTGCAAGTGTAAAATATAATAAATTTTGTATTAATATTTTTTATAAAAAATAATATAGGGACTTGGCAACCCTATCCTATTTACTAGCGTTTGACAGTATGCAACATATCACGGGCCTTATTTGAATAAGGCCCGTCTGACGTTTGTTACTACGGGTAGGAACACCAGCATTGTTTACAAACAATGAATCTTTTGACGTTTGGTTGTTAGAGATGTTGGCTACAAGAAAATCGCTGTCCGCCAGGTCCCTGATCGCATGTCATATCGACATACCGACCTTTTTAAAGAAAAAATTGTTTTTTTTGGGGGGTGTGCCGTTTGGCAGGGCGGGGGGGGATTATTTTTGTGTGTGTGTGAGAATGTATGGGGGGTATCTAAAAAAAACATTCCGGGTAGTTTTTTTTTATTTTTTTGTAAAAAAATTTTTTTTTTTTAAAAAAAATTTTTTTTTTTTTTTACGAGGTTAAACTTGAACATAATGCAGACCGGATGAAATTTAAGTTATTCCGTCACGAATTTTCGAACTTTGGATCGAATGCTCTTCATTGCTTCCAATTTTTTTTGAACTCCTGCATGTTCCCAGCTGCCTTACCAGTCTTCTTGAAGACCCTCTTCACGATTGCCCAGTAACGTTCGATGGGTCGAAGCTGAGGGCAATTTGGTGGATTGATATTTTTCTCAACGAAATCTATACCCTTTTCCGCAAGCCAATTGAGAGTGATTTTGGCATAGTGAGCCGACGCTAAATCCGGCCAAAACAGTGGAGGTGTACAATGCTTCTTATATAAAGGCAACAATCTCTTCTGGAGACACTCAGATCGATAGATTTCCGCATTTATAGTTCCGGTAGTGTAAAAAATGGTTGACTTCAAACCACAGGAACATATTGCTTGCCATACCAGTACCTTTCGACCGAATTTCTCCACTTGAATCGACCTGTCCGCATCGCTCACATCCTCCCCAACGACGGCAGTAAAGTATTGTGGACCTGGAAGGGTTTTTGAGTCCTCCTTTACATAGGTCTCATCGTCCATCAAAACGCATGCATCCGGACGCTGCAAAAGACGCGAATACAATTTCCGGGCCCTTGTTGCTACTCGTTTCTTCTGTTCTGCACTTTATTTCGAGATTTTCTGCTTCTTGTAGGTCTTCAGGTGGTTTCGCCTCTTGATACGCTGGATCACTCCGACACTCGTTCCTGCTTTTTTGGCAAAATCACGTATTGACATTGATTTGTTCTTCATGATTAGAGATACCACTTTCTGCTCCAGTTTCGGGTTGGAAGAACCGGGTTTTCTGCCTCTTCCTGGTAGCTCATCCAAAGAATAGTGTTCCCCAAACTTATTAATGATGGTTTTAACACTCGCATGATGAATTCCAAACCGCTTCGCCAATTTTCGCATAGTAATACAATTCTCACTTAGCCATGTGTCCAGAACCTTAATTTTCACTTCCTTTTCAATACGCGACATTTTGAAAACGCAGAATTTGAACCGCACAAACAAGTAAACAAAAGAAAGCTGACAGTCAAACGCACAGCATGCAGTGTTCAGAGCATAAAAAACCATCACAACGCAAATGTATGTGGATGGCTTATATTCGATACACTCCTTACTAGAAGAGTCAAGTTGTTCCCGGGTTGATTCTACCAAACTAACACAACAAATCAAAACAAAAACAATGATTCTAATACCGCAAAATGGAGTGCTCTATCAACAATCAATAGGAAACTAGCGGTTCGCCCATAAATTTTCAATTGGGCTCAGCTGAGGGGGTTGGCGTTTTTGGGGACGACTTTCTTTCAGGAAACGGTTTTCAAAATCGAAAACCTCAGGCATATTGAGCGATATGAATTGGAAGCTTTGCTCCTATCGCCATTTTTGGCTTCGGAGTGTTATGGCCTCATTACGAGTGTCACTTCACGGGTGAAAACGAATCACGGTGAAAAAACTCACGTGTAAATCAAAAGGGAGTCACTGTCCTTATAACTATAGACACTGTATATAGACCGGACAACAATTGTCTTATGCAGCCAAACGATCTGTCAAAAAATGCAGCCAAACGGACTGTCAACTTTTGACTCACTTTAAAGGAGCATGTATTGTGATCAAGTATTGTTTTGATAAAAGCCAATTATGAACAAATAAGGGATTTTTTACTTCCATATTCAGTAAATGTAAGTATTTTCGGTGTATTATTTATTGCCGTTTGGATTACTAAAAATGAATAAAATTCTTTCACTACACAGTGCCGAGCATAGGACCACCATTTCAACGTGTATTTCACAGCACTATCAATTATCGTTTTTACAAATGATACATTAAGTTCCGAAATTGTAGTACAAACCATTTTAGTTGTTGTTGAGGCTATGGCTACATTATTTGAGGTTATTACGAGTACCAGAAAATTACCAGCTGAAAGATTTGAAGTTTATACCGGAAAACCTCTTGCAGCCTACTGGCCCTCAGCATCGGATGATACTTGAACGCAATCTACGATGAACTGCATCACGACCCGACTTACAAATGCGACGTATTCTAGCCATAGCTCATGAAAAATTTGATCAAAACTAGTGAAGAACATCAATCAAACAAAATTCAAACAACAGAATCCATGTAAACTTTGGATATGCTATGAGCTTGATAATGAGGTAATTTGTTTTTGAGCTATTAATGACTTCACTCGAGCACTTTAAATGACGTTATTCTACCACTCGAATTTTGAAATAAGACAATAAATTAAGAATTTTTCACTGCTTCCTACTAGTATTTCCGTTCATATCGAAGTAGAGAGCACTAGCAAGAAAATGTAACTGGATATATTTGTTATAATTAGTAATGGAGAAAACAAATTATATAATAGTATTTTGTATTTACACTGCACAGCCTATGGCTTCCTAGAATCTGAAAATCTGCCGAAAGGCCGCAAAATGCAAGCCATTTCTGCCTTACATTATCTTGTTTTGGAAACCGGAAGAAACCCACAGAATTCACTTCACATCGCGAGTTATTGCCACAATTCGCTCCAAACAATTTATTTTTAACACGGCACTTTTCACTATGCTTTTTAATGAATATCTTCAAACGGAATCAAAACAAACTACCAACATCGAAACCGAATCTTTTTTTAGCCTATTGCGCTGTTAAGTTTGTACAAATACAAGTGGTGCCAGATCAATTGCTCAAATTTATGAAATTTTTCAGGGTTGGCAGATTGTATGATTTTGCGTTGTCCGGTCTATATACAGTGTCTATACTTATTACGGGTGTCACGGGGAAAAAGAGAACCGTAATAAGCCCCTTAATTATTGACAAACATAAGAAAAAAAATTGATATAATAATAGTTATTGTCGGTCCTCTCGTTGTTTTAACTAGCAAAGTATGCTCAATTCAATCAAAAATCAAAAAAATGTTATCAATAAACAGCAGCAAGTTCATGCAAAAAGAATCGATAGGTGAATTAACTATATGCTTGATGGAAAAAACTGTACAATTGATGATTTTATTGAGCGTCATGTTGAATGAACAAATTGCTATGGTTGAATTTATCATCTACGTGAGATAGATTTGACTTGACTGTATAGTTCGATCTACTCAAATATAAGGTTATCTCTAAGTCAGTGTAAAAATATAGTTGTTCTGAATTCACTTATCCTTGTCTTTATTATTTCTTTTTCTGCGTGTATATAGTTCCTTGCTAAACTTCTGGGAAGTTTCATTTCGAATTTCTGGGAAGAACTCCAGGACCTCTGGAAAAATTCAAACTTCTAAGAAAAGAAATCCTCTTCCCTAAACTTCTCCCAGGAGCTCTTAGAAGTCCTCTCCTGATTTTCAGGGAAGTTCTTTCCTGAGCTTCTGGGAATGTTTGGTCCTGATTTTTCTGGGATATGCCTGCTTGAACGACAAGGAAGTGCTTCTTATACTTCTTAGAAGTTTCTGCCTGACCTTTGGAAAAGTTTTTGTTTCGAGGAAGTCTTTTCCTGAACATCAAGAAAATATCTTCCTGAAACTCCTTCCGAACTCTCTATGATTGGGACACATCTATTCTGGGTAGTTTTTTTTTTTTCTACACTTCTAGGAGTCTAGGACTAATTTCATAAACTACTTAACTCGAGGGTAGATTTCCAAATCCCAAGTGCAAATGTACTGAAATGATGCGTATAAGATTACTTATCTAATCTAATCTAATCTCACACTAACGCAGCCAATTCTTGAAAGCATCCTGGAAAATGACGACTTCAATTAATGTATCATTTTTCTTATCACCGGGCAAGCCAACTGCGTAGCATGTGCCGCAAAGAGGACTCCAAGAAAAAGAGCGAATCCAGAAAGAGCGTCTGAAATCGCTCTACTACTTCGAATCAAGGGAAGGCTGAAAGCGTGGACCTCCCGTAACAAACGCTTCCATATAAAGTAAAATAATGTGAAAATTTGTATTTTATCGTTGGAAGCATAGATGCTAGAAATATTAGTTTACGCTCTTTTTGCCTGTGGGTGGACTTCTGGCATTTGAACCAAAAGTCAATAATTTGCCAAGATTATAGCGCCTTATCTCGATTACTGAAATTGGGATTGAAGCATATTTAGATGTATGTTATTTAATAGTCAAATAACACAATAAAAAAGGACAATCTACGCTAATCCATCCAAAACTAGGATTCAGGGACCTGGTAAAAATAAGAGTCCGTAGATAAATTTCGTGCCTTCTGGCAACTATGCTTCCATTGATGTTCAAGCTCATCGATTAAGCACCATCCGGGGGAGACTCGGTCCTATACCCAATGATTTCATTGTCTCAAATCCGCTCAAACAATCGCAATGTTTTGTGATATAGTGGACGGATTATTATAATTTGAGGTAACTCAATGCAGACGTCTTCTAAATTTGGCAGATCGAAAGGCAATCGATGGAGACCCCCTTGGTACCTCATAGTAAGATGCTTATAACCCGTTCGCACTACAACCTATATTACGTGATATAGAGTATCTTGATATCAATTGCCATGCACATTATTTCCAGTTAAAGTTAGATGTATAGATGTTGATATCAAGATAACCTATATCACGTAATATAAGTTGTAGTGTGAACGGGTTGTTAGAGGCGTATAGAAGTACTTATGATAAAAAAGAGAATTCTCAGATTAATTTCAAAAAGTCACCATTTATCATATAATTCCCTACCATTTCTGCTTAACATTAGTTTTGTTGGTTCTACGCCACTAACGCCTCTGGCGATGTCTACAGAAATTTTAATCAGTTGGATGAGCCATTCGAGCTGACGGTAATTTGTGTTCTTTTTAATAGAATTAGACATTTTTTTGCAAAAAAATGTTTATTGTATTTCTTACCTTGCTCTTACTCGTCAAATCTGACAGATCAAACACTACCCAACAAACATCGGTGTTGAATTAGAGCTTGTTCAAGCAAATTTGGAGAAGCTATTCAGCTGTTTCTTCTAGAAGGGCTGAATAGCTTCTCCAAATTTGTTTGAACAAGCTCTAATTCAACACCGATGTTTGTTGGGTAGTTTCCGTAGGGTCGATAAAATTTGAACTCGATAAAATTTTGTCGATCTCGACCAGGGACCTGGAAACCCTATCCTATTTACTACCGTCTGACAGTATGCAACATATCACTTGCCTTATTTGGATAAGGCCCATTGTAATTAGCTTCTAGCTCAGTCTATACTCACTCAGGCTCGGCTTTCTACTTGCTTAGGGCGACCTCACCTGTATTAACCAACAACCCCAGGAAAATAGTGAACAAAGGAAAACCACCCGAGAAGGTCATCAGCACAAAAGAATGGCACAACAATAGTTCAGTTTTCATCTTATATTTCTACAAAGTTAAATTGAATAGGAGGGGGGGGGTCGTTGCGGCCGTTCTGCTGCGGATGCACATGCGGAGAGGGAGAGAGGTAGGAAAGGCTGCGGGGTTACCTTGAATTACTTCCAGCAAGTCGGGACGTCGTCCATGTTGAATCCGGTTTCGCTGCGACGTTCCACGTGCTCGCACACGGCCCAGTGACTCATCGGATTTTGGGTTGAGAAAGCGGGGGCGAACCCACAAGACCTCGCCCAACCCTCACCTCCAGAACGTCCGTCACTTAAGCACGTGGCGTGTGGCGCGGCAATGACGGATCGCTCACCGGCCACCAGTACGGGACTCGCCGCTCCGGGGATCCTCAAGATGGTTATTCTGGGATGCCTTGGGACGCTTTCCTCTGGCTTAACTGGTTGCTCTGCACTACGACACTTCTCCACGTTGCGCTACCGTGGACAGTCGGACTCATGCTTCTTCGCCTTAGATTGAGGCACTTTCGGGACACAACGCCCTTGCTTCCGTTCCCGTATCACTTAACTGTCCACTCCAAGCCAGTCACTTTCTCACTCCTCCGATCTCTGTCTCGATCGAATTCCTCGAGGAAAAAAAAAGAAACTTCGCCTCACTTCTGTTGTCACGTCCGATCGGTCTTTTGGTCTATCACGTTCTGCTTCGTTATTCTTCTCCTCATCGTCGTCGTCTAGATTCTTCGACCCTTCCACTCTCTATTCTCTCTCTTCCTCTCTCCATTTCTCTCTTTCCGGTATATCCGACGAATGACAGCCGTGGTGACAGTAGTTGTCATCGGCTGCGAGATACAAGACGTTTCCAAGAGACTATCTAATAGAAATTTTATTTTTCTAATGTATTAATGCTAAACAAATCAAAAGTGCCAAACCAAATTTTACAATTATATACAAATATAACCTATGGCATAATCTAACCTATAAACAGATACATACAGCTATACATATCTAGCCCTAACCTTAATCAACCTCCTCGAGCACCCTGCCTTGGGTCGGGCCATTGTTCCCAAGGCGTTGGTAACACCATCTGGCGTCTGTTACTACGGGTACGAACGCCAGTATTGTTTACAAACAATGAATCTTTTGACGTCTGGTTGTAAGAGATGTTAGCTACAGAAGAATGACATCCCGCCAGTTCCCTGATCTCGGCATCTGTAATAGCAAAATAGACCTGAGTGAAGTGACGGTCGACTCAACTTCTAAAATTGGTCCCTATGATTCCCGGCTCGATCACCAAGAAGACTCAACTTCCCAAACTAAAAACTAAGCAAACTAAAAAAGAAATCTTCTACGTATCCAGTGAACGACAAGAAGTTGTAGACATGATGCACGTCCTGGGAACTTTCAGTCACACCGCCAATGAGAAGCTTGGCTGTCACATCCACGAACTGCTCTACAAGGGCCAAGACGAATCAAACCGCGTGTCGATGTTCGTTTTCCTGCCTCTGGCCGTCTTCAACTCAATGGAACACCTGGTAGCTCGGCTACCTCCGAGACCGACATTCTAAGTGATACTGTCAACGAAGGCATTCTTCGCATGGTAGACGTCAAGCTACCCAAATTCAACATCAAGAAGGTCGTCGACCTGCAACCCGGTTTGAAACGGCTAGGGCTAGGCAAAATGTTCGACAATGCTGCCGATTTCTCCGCCTTCGCCGACAAGAAGCACATCGGATACGACGGTTTCGATTCCTCCAAAAGTCCAAGATCGATGTCATCGAAATGGGTTCAACGGCCAACAGTTCTGTTCAGCTTCCGATCATCACGACCGGTTGAATTTTTGATACCGCGAAGCGGCGTTGCTATAGATAATAAGAAGTTTATATTTTCTAGCTGAACCCGGTGCGAGCCTTGTTACGCTTGCAATTAAATGAATGAAAATATAATAGAACTGGCGCATTTATGTTTTTTTTAGGAATGAGTTTTGTTCAAATATTTTCGTTTGCTAATGTGTGTCATTTCTGCAAAATTAAACGTAGGTGTGTGTTTTTAATTATACCCTCAGATCTTTAGTTTCAACCATGGTTTTTCTTTCAGGGTAGAAGCATTTCATTGACAAAACATTTATCTTCAAACTACGTATCGTGTCAGTTTGAACGTAATTTTCTCTTGCATAACCTTAGATTAACTACTTGTGCATATGTAGCACTGAGAGTAACTCAAGCATTCCCCATTCTTGACTAAAAAGAAGTTCAAACATGCTGCTTTCCCCACGAAATACACATTTTGTGTTTTAGTTGCCTGGATAATTCTCATGTTTGGTTGAAATTTCTATTTCATTTGTATGAAAAAAATCCTGCCTCCAAAACCCCCACAATTTGAGTTTAATTTGTATGGAAGCCTCCTCCCCCATTCCAGACGGGGAGGAAGTCTCGAACCATCATAAGAACCTTTTTTGGCCCCAGAAACCCCTGCATAAAATGTTCATAACAGTACGAAGAATTCTCATGTTAAGTTGCAATTTGTGCTTCATTTGTATGATAGACCGCCAAACCCCCCCCCCCCCCCCCCCCCCACTTCCAAATAGTTGAGGTGCCTTCAAAAACCTCCACATGCCAAATTCGGTTCCATTTGCTTGATTAGCTCTCGAGTTATGCAGAAATTTGTATTTCATTTGTATGGGAGCCACCCCCCCTCCCCCCTTCCAGGAGGGGAAGGAGTCTCGAACCATCATAAAAACTTCTTCAACCCCAAAAACTCCTGCATACAAATTTTCATAACAATAGGGTTAATTCTCATGTTTTGTTAAAATTTGTGTTTCATTTGTATGAGAGCCCCCCCTTCCTAAGAGGGGAGGGGTCTCAAACCACCGTGCAAACATTTCTTGCCTTCAAAAACCCCCACATGCCGAATTTGATTCCATTTGTTTGATTAGTTCTCGAGTAATGCAAAAAAAATCTGTTTCATTTGTATGGGAGCCTCCTTTTCCTAATAGGGAAGGGGTCTCAGACTTCCATAGAAACATTTTTTGTCTCCAAAAACCCACACATCACAAATTTGGTTCCATTTTCTTGATAAGTTCTCGAGTTGTGCAGAAATTTGTGTTTCATTTGTATTCCCCCCCCCCTTCAGACGGGGAAGGAGTCTCGAGCCTTCATAAGAGCCTTTTGCGGTCCCAAAACCCCCTGCATACAAATTTTCATCACTGTAGGAAGAATTCTAATGTTTGGTTTAAATTTGTGTTTCATTTGTATGAGTCCCCCCCCCCCTTCCAGAAATAAGAGGGGTCTCGAGCCACCGTAGAAACATTTCTTGCTTCCAAAATCCCCACATGCCAAATTTTGTTGTTCCGTTTGCTTTCTTTGTTCTAGATTTATGCAGAAATTTCAGTTTCATTTGTATGACAGCCCCCCTTCTAGGCGAGGGGAGGGGTCTCAAATCGATACATTTTTTGCCTCCAGAAAACCCCACATGCCAAATTTGGTTCCATTTGCTTGATAAGTTCTTAAGTTATTCAGAAACTTCTGTTTCATTTGCATGGGCGCCTCCCCTTCTAGCGAGGGGAAGGGTCTCAAACTACCATAAAAACATTTTTGCCTTCAAAAACTCCCACATGCTAAATTTGGTGTCCTTTGCTTGATTAGTTCTCGAGTTATGCAGAAATGTGTGCTTCATTTGTATGGACGCCCCCTCTTCCAGAGATGGGAGGGATCTCAAACTATCATAAGAACCTTCTCCGTCCCCAAAAACTCCTGCATACAAAATTTCACGCCGATCGGTTCATTCGTTTTCAATTCTATAAGGTTCAGACAGACAGACAGACAGAAAGAAAGAAAGACAAAAATTCCTTTTTATATGTATAGGATACACAAGGATATGAAGGGTAGGGAACCCTACATTTTCCAAATTATTTCACTTTTAATAATACGAACTTGAGCTCTATCTATCAGGCTAAGATTCCATGTATTAATCGTGATTGATTACCAATTTTTTACTGTAATTTTGAAGATTTCAAATACATCATCTAGAAAACCATCCGATTCCTACCTGCTGAAGAGGTTTGCTCAAATTTTGCCCTTCGGTATTTTGCATTTGTTCGCGTAAAGGGTGTTTCGATCAAAATTTGGTCAAACAGTAATGTGTGTGAGTCGAAGTTTTTATGATTAAGTCAAATTCTTTTTCTGTTTTCAAGTTCAGTTAATCTTTTTCAAGTTCAATTAACAGTCAAATTCTTTTTCTTTTTCAAGTTCAGTTCAGAATAGAGGAGAAATATTCAGCTAAGCTTCCTTTTTACCGAATGCGAAATGCCGGGTCTTTCGTTTAACACCTGCCATAAGATTTTGTACAGTCTCCTTGACCACTTTATTCGCCGCAGAGCGCCAGTTTTCCTTGAACTGTTTCTCGCTCACAATAGCTTTTTGAGCCTTCTTAAGGTTCCGCTTGACGATGGCCCAATATTTTTCGATTGGGTGGAGCTCTGGCGTGTTGGGAGGGTTCTTGTCCTTGGTCACCAGTTGAACGTTTTTGGCAGCATACCACTCCATGGCCTTTTTCCGTAATAGCAAGATGCCAAATCCGGCCAAAATATAACGGAACAATTGAGTCGCTTGAGGAAAGGCAGTAGACGTTTTTGTAGGCACTCGATCAGATAAATTTCCTGGTTGACGGTTCCGGTCGCAATGTAAACGTTGCTCTTCAAGCCACAGGTACAGATGGCCTGCAACACCTGATATTTCTTCGCGAACTTTTACAGTTTAATGTGCTTGAAAATATCTGCCACCTTTCCCCGTCCGGTTGCCGTATAAAATTCCTGTCCAGGAAGCTGTTTAAAGCCTGCCTTGACGTAAATTTCATCGTCCTGTACCACGCAATCAAACTTCGTCAGCATCGTCGTATACAACTTTCGCGATCGTGCTTTGGCCGACGTATTTTGTTTATCGTCGCGATTTGGAGTCACCACTTTCTTGTAAGTCGACAGTCCAGCTCGTTTCTTAGCTCTATCCACGGTTGAAGGCGCCACTCCCAGCTTCTTTGCGACATCTCGGACGGAGAGGTTGGGGTTTCGCTCGAAACAGCGGGCAACTCTTTTTGTCGTCGCTGTGGCCTCCGGCTTTCGATTTTCCCCCGATCCAGCTTTCCTGGCTGTCGACAAACGTTCACCGAACACTTTTAATACATTAGTAACAGTTGATTTAGCCACATTCAACAATTTCGCCAACTTGGCGTGAGAGTAGATTGGATTTTCGCCATGCACGTGCAAAATTTTGATGCGTTGCTTCTCTTTCTTCGAAGACATTTTGATAATTGAAGTGCTAATCTCAAAATCAAAACAGAGGCATGATGCTACACGCACACATCTTCAAAATGAGGGGTGCGCAAAATTGTTTAATGCACGATGAAAGGAAATGCATCAAGTTTAAGTCGACCAAATTTTGATCGAAATGCCTTTTACACCGGAGGGAATGTCTTCATCAGCTCCTTCTCTCATCTAGGCTTGTTGCCAGAATGTAATGTTGAACATTGAGTTAAATTTATTTCATGGTTAGATGATCTGAAATCACGTTTTATTTCATGTTTCTTCCAGTCATTTGAGGTTTATATATGCTTATGATTATATTGTCCACCATCTGGCACTATCATATGCAATAAAAAAAATGTTTCGGAGCTGTCCAATAGTACTCAACGATAAATAATGCTTCGCTGTTGAGCGGCGGCTATGGCATCACTGTTGCTTTTGAGAGAGCCCATGTTGCTCTCTTCTTTGTTAACGATGGACATGGAAGCGGAATCTATGCTCACCATAGTACATATATTCATCACATTCTGCAGTCATCCAACTTCAAACGTAAAAAGATGTTTAATTTCTCCAACAAATGGACGCAGTAACCAAGAATATATAATCCTGGCAAATAAAATTAGGTCTTGAATATAATTCAAAGCTACAAAAACGTTTCGGAGACTTAAATTTCGTTAAAATAATCAGCAGTCAGATTTTCAACACAGTTTCTTACCTTTGCACTAAAAATTCGTCGTATTGATCTAACCGTACTAGGGAATATACTCGAGCCAGACTCCACGTTTTCTCTTTAATTGCACTATATCCTCACACATTTTCGTTGCGTAATTGCACAAACCATAAAAATCGGCAATATTCTGCACCCTTCTTTTTGGGGAAATGCTCCTTAAACTTTGGAAAAATGCTCCATAGATGCGTTTGTCCGGCATAATGCAATTGGAGGTATTAACCTTTTGGTTAGCGCTTGCCGGGTGTTTTGACGGGTCTTCAGTTCAGCCATAAAAATCACAATTCACTTATTACACTAGCCTCACGAGAATCTACGACTACGTGATAAAATACTAGAAAACTATGGGATTAATTTTCACAATAATTTAAATACGCTTGCACCTATTGTGAACCGTGTTTACAATCGACGTAATCGCTTGATGTTGCCAAACTATTTTATTATGACTCTTATTCGAATGAAATGGGTTTGGCAGTACATCAATATCACCTGTTCTGTGGGAGTGCTACAAATCGCCCAAAGATGAACTATTTTATTGTTTCATAGATTAAATAAATAATAACATACTTCTAATTGTAGATTTTTTCAATATTTACCGAGAAATAAAATTGCACATTTAATAATATTTTTCCATCTCTGTTGAATTTGGCGGCACTGCTCACATACTGTATATCATACACATCAACGCTAGTATGCGTGTTCAATCATTCATAGAGCATTCTATGCCCAACGTTGTGGTGAGTCTTGTTGTCAATATTCTCATGGAAGAATAACAAACAAACCCTTTCATTTTGTCTTGGATATATGCATGCAACCCAACACACGTGAAGTGCTGTCAAATGATTTACTTTGTGCGAGAATTTTTTTAAAGGGGCCTAGTCGATGTTCTTTTGATTGCAAACATTGAGCTTTTACTTGTGTCACACTCTGCATTGTAATTAATAAATATTTTCAGTCAAGCTTTGAACTTTTTATCATTGATTTGAATTGACAAAGTCCTTGAATATGAGAACCAATGAACCCTAATAGTAAAGGGTGTCCACGATGAAATTGCCACACACAAAATTGATTCGCAAGATTCGAGTTTTCATCCGATTGCCATCAAATTTTCAGGGATTGAGAAATAACTATTAAACTTCATTTTACCATTTTACTCGTATTTTATTTACAGTCCATACGCAAATGCCCGCACCTTGCCCAAGTAACAATTTAAGTTTTATTCTAGCCGTATAACATTCCTCCCGGCTTTGTTGATAAAACTACATTCAAAACTGTTTTGTCTACCAACACCTCCTCTATGCTTCTTTAAAGCCAAAATTTGTACAAAGTGGCCCACTCTATAGACGGTTGTGAAAACAATTTAATAAAACCTTTATAAGACCATACAGATTTTGAAAATATTCTAGTGATAGATGCTATGACCACTTGAGAACCTTCATAAAACCTATTGGCTGCATTGAAAACCAGCATGCGGCCAAATGGCCACAGCTGTCAAACTTAACTGTGATATCGTGGTTGGTTTTTGTTGTTCTGCTTTGTTCGATTCTCTGCTCTTCTGATTCATTTAGCAGTAAATAATATCTGAGAAAAAAAGTCTGCGGGAAATTTTGTTTCATTGCAAAATATCCAAAACAAATTCAGTTTTTTACAGCGTATCATGCTCCAAATCAGATGCGCATTGAATTTTATGGTGAATATTGGCACGATAAGAGCCGAAAATTAATGCGCCTCGGAAATTATGCGCGTTTACAACAACAAACACAAAATAAAAACAAATATATTCGATAAATTAAACATGAATTTCTTGAAAATTGATGAAATTCAATAAAGTTATCTAAAAGAATGTAGAAATTGGTCTCCGATATACAGTTCATTTGCATTACATTTAAAATTTGGTGCATTTATTTCTCCACATTTCAATTATTTCTAATATTTCAATATGGCGATTGGAAAAAAAATCACAATTCTGCCATAAAGCCAAGTTATCTTCGCAATGACTACTTTAAAACTATTTGGTTCTTTGGTGGCTTTCCTCAATGCCAATTTGCCGCCTCATGCATTTACTGGAGGCAAAATGGTTTTAAAATGCTTTTTCAACTGACCATAATAAGATAATATGAATGAGTCCTAAAACGGCATTTCAAAACAGCATATTATGAGTTCATAAAGTCGAAATAAAACCTTTGATAGGAGTAAAAGGAATTTGAGAAAACGAGGTTTTAAGATCGTTTTAAACAAGCTGTGTAGGTTCTCATAAACCTGACTAAAATATGAAACCTATTGGCACCTCTTGGTGTCATAATAAAACCAAATTGGTTTCTAGTGGCTTTAATAAAACCTTAATAAAACTTAAAACTTAAAACTTAATAAAGTTGGATGGTTTTGGCAATGTTACTTGGGTGTACAAGCGGCTAATGCGCGCCACATCTGCCAGTTTTTACGCAGCGACGATTACTTTTGTCTTGTTTATCGTCGTCTCTTCAGTCACTCAACCAAATGTCAACCTTTGATCGCTTCCGGATAGGAGATTGATGGGTGCCATTACAGCTCATAGACGACTGGATAAGCAACTACGCCATTATCCCTTCAATCGTGATCGCACCAAAATGCCAAATGCCCACAAATACAATCTGGGAAGTTTTCTGCGGCGCCGATTGAAATTCGAAGATGATAACCCAAGTAACATTGCCAAAACCATCCAGCTTTATTAAGTTTTATTAAAGTTTTATGAAAGCCACTAGAAATCAATTCGGCTTTATTATGGTAGCAAGAGATGCCAATAGGTTTCAAATTTTAGTCAGGTTTATAAGAACCTACACAGCTTCTTTACAACGATCTTAAAACCTTGACTTCTAAAATTCCTTTTACTCCTATCAAAGGTTTTATTTTGACTTTATTAACTCATAAAATGCTGTTTTGAAATGCCGTTTTAGGACTCATTCGCATTACCTTATTATGGTTAGTTGAAAAAGCATTTTAAAACCATTTTGCCTCCAATAAATGCATTAAACGGCTAATTGGCATTGAGGAAAGCTACCAAGCGACCAGATAGTTTTATAGTAGCCATTGATAAGATAAATTGGCTTTTTGGCAAAACTGTGATTTCTTGCAATCGCCATATTGAAATATATGAAATAATTGAAATGTGGAAAAATAAATACACCAAATTTTAAATGTAATACAATTGAACTGTAGATCTGAGACAAACTTCGGTATTCGTTTAGATAACCTTATTGAATTCCATCAATTTTCAGGAGTTTCATGATTAATTTACGGAATATATTTTTTTCAATTTTGTTTTTGTTGTTGTAAACTCGCATAATTTCCAAGGCGCATTAATTTTCAGCTCTTATCGTGCCAATATTCACCATAAAATTAAATGCGCATATGATTTGGAGCATGATACGCTTTAAACAAAACTCAATTTGTTTTATATATTTTGCTATCAATTATAATTTCCCGCAACAGTAGAACTTTTTTCTTAGCCATTATTTACTGTTGAATGAATCAGAAGAGAAACAAAGCAAAACAACAAAAACCAACCACGATATCGCCGTGAAGTTTGACAGCTGTGGCCATTCAGCCCTATGCTGGTTTTGATGGCGGCCAATAGGTTTTATGATGGTTCTCAAGTGGTCATAACATCTTTCACTAGAACATTTTCAAAATCTTTATGGTCTTAGAAAGGTTTTATTAATTTGTTTTCACAACCGTCTATAGAGTGGGCCACTTTGTACACATTTCGGCTTTAAAGATGCATAGAGGAGGTGTTGGTGGACAAAACAGTTTTGAATGTAGTGTCATCAACAAAGCCGGGAAGAGTGCTATACGGCTAGAATAGAACTGAAATTGTTACTTGGGAAACTGCTGAAAACCGTACCGTACCCTAGATAGATACAACACATGCTACGTAGAAAACATTTTTCAATATGCATTCCACTGTGACCGTCCTGTCCGAACCACTTTTCTTTTATTCAATAACGAACTGATACTGATATTAATACTGAACTGATTAAAATACTGATCCAAATGTTTTTTGAACAGAGGAAGATCCGATTCCAAAAACTTTGATTCCGTACACCGCTTAGAAAAATGTAAACAACTACCATTTCATGGTTGCTGGGTTTTCGAATCGAAAGTTGCTGGTTGTTTATTTTTGTCACATTTTTGGGTTGGGTTTACAATCACTGAGGGGAATATGATGTGCGGGGCAGTTGGTGCCTCTGATACTTTTACAAACGTTCCGTCACTATGTTTATTTTTCCCCTCGAAGGGAAGTGGCCTACTGATGCTTCTTTTCAAGAAACCTACCAATCGATAAATATTTATTATTCTCAAATAATTCAGCAACAACTTCCTTCCTGGAGCCCCGTTCCGCAAAAGCTCTTCAATTGTGCTATCGCACCAAGCAACCGTCGTAGTCGTCGTTGTTCGGACAAAAACTTGCTCCTCATCAACTATGAAACTATGTGATTGTCGTTGTTCACAGCTACGTTTTTTTTTATCACGCTACCGAACATCGCCGGATCGTGTAATTTCTTCGACCCTCTCGTTGGCTTGGCTTGCATGAATGAAATTACGCGTAGATCAACCTTCCATCGATCCACTCCCGTTGCGTTCGGTTGGTTGGAGTGATCGTTCGTCGCCTTCGGCTCGGAATAGATGACAGCCAGCACACGTGCGTCTCTTTTCCTACCAACCACCGACATCTCTGCACTTGCCAAGACCAGCCGCGTGTTTTTATTTTTATTTTAATACATAGTTTGGAGCATTTTTGCATTGTAATTTGTGCACTTGGCTACCTGCTTGCTCTATCTTTCTCCCTTCTAGCCGTTATGGCCGTTGTGCCCCTTCAACGGTGCACTCGCTCGTCATTCAACTTAGCCTAGCCCAAAGCGGGAACAGCAGCAACAACAGAACCTGATGGACCCAGAATTACGCGACTACACTTGGAGATAAAATGTGCAACGACGGACGACGATGACGACGATGGCTGAAAATGGCCGGTGCCGAACGTTGAAAAATGCTGCCTTCCTTAATTCAGGCTGCTCTCTGCGGCACACTCCTCAACGCTGCCACTCAGGACTTGTTCTAGGAGCTATTAGAGGCACTTACACTTAAAAATAATTGGCAGTAGCTAGCTGCTGGGGACGGCGAAGTGGGGCGCAGGGGTGGGCGGCGGAGACCGGTAAAATTACTACTTTTTGTGAGTTGCTTTGGCACTATAGATCGAGACCAAGCAACATCTAGGCCTAATTAGGACCGAGTGAGAGAGAGGAAGAGAGCATCTCGATTCCGTTGCTTTTGACGACAATTATGGCAAAATGATCGACCCCCTCCCGAGGCCCCCTCTTCGATCCTAGGCTACCCGCCTCCGGGGGGAGAAGCTTGTGGTGAGTCTCTTAATTTCAGTTCCATTGCCACTTTTTGTGCCACTGAACTTCCCGCAGTCGAGGATGGATCGCTGTGTGAACGCACTCAAACTCGGAATGATGCTTCGGATCAGCAAAAAGGGTTGATTTAGATCGCCCGGGCTGAACATGAAGCATGAAATGCCATCCATTTCAATCGTCTTTAGGTTAATTGAAGGTGATTGAAGGTGTACTTATTCAAATCGGCGTGGCGAAGAGCATCTTCCGGAAGGTTATTAGGGAAACATGATCTTTTATTCGTCCATGATCCAGTTTTGCTTTAATGGAATTAAATAGATTTCTTAATCTTGCTGGCACGATTCTCGAAATCCAACGCCCCCACCATCGTCGCAGATCTTTTGACGAACAGAAATTCCAGCTCCTTTCTGCTAGACTCTAGAGGCTATTGACGAAAGAGCCACCACCGGTAATTGATAGTCATCGATTAATCTGCATGACAGCCATGACGGGGAAGTAACTTTTATTGCTGAATCATTGCGAAGCCGTAGTCGAGCTCTGCGACCGTAAATGCATCTCTCATTATTTTCCCAGAATAAGGTATTAAGAAATTCTTTCGTTCGTTTCGTCCGTCGGCATCGAACATCGAACATTGAATAGATTTCGATGTTGAAACGATAATACGACCCTGGACTTTTTGAGTGATGATGTGGCCAAAGATGGACGTCCAGTCACTGACCGAAATGAGAACCATTCTTGAGCGAGCAAATAAATAGCAACTAGCGAAAAGCGGAATTGGAAAGTGATCAAACGAAATAAATGAAAAATGACGGCAGTGCCAAGGAACATCGAACCAGGCGATCGGTCGGCGTTGGAGTTCACTTCATCACAGGGTCTCTTGTTGCAACGATCGTTGATCCATCCACCCCGTCGTGGAGGAATTGACCGCATCGAATAGAATGCGCTGACCGTAGGTTGTGCTCGAAATTTGCGCGTATTGTGTAAGCCACTAGATAGAACAAGAATCGAAAGGAGTAGATCTGGGGTCTTACAACAGGAACTACCAGTTCCTATACTTTCATGCTTAAGAAATAGTTTGGGAAACTTACTGATCCTCTTAAGTCTTAAAAGTTTTATTATTACTTTTCAGTATTTGGAAGTTCCAACTTTAATTCTATCGTGTAAAAATTCAATCTCCCCTAAGAATCATAAATAAGAAAAATGACAGCCTCCTGCATGGACTAAGGGCATCTTCAACGGCGATCCAAATCGTAGATTGGATTTATTTTTTTTAGACCAAACGCAAAAACATCGCTGCACCGGTGTTGTAAATTTTGTTTTATACTGGATCTATTTTGCATCATTTTAAAACTGGTATATGTTTTGATCTATTCTTGCAGCAATTTGAAACAGGAAAAATACCGTTCCAAAACACTACACGCTACATGATAATACCAATTCCTTCCTAAATAACGAATGCTTGCCTAAGTTTTTTTTACAGCCACTGCGTTTTCCGGGAAACGCTGACTAGAGCTATGTCCATTTAGAATCCGGAATAATAAAATCATCTGTATCTCGGTAACGGATTGACGTACAAATAAGTTTTATACATCAAAACAAAGTTAATTCACAGTTCTTTAAGGAAAAAATATCAATACAAATAATTTCTCTTTGTTTCTAATGAAAATTTGCACTTTCTTCTTTATTCCCCCCATGAAAGGCTGCACACCTCCGGAATCAACTTCCTTGGTACATTTGTTCCACATTTCGGTCATCTGAGTCGCGTCCCGAGCCGTTTTTCCACAGCTTCCGCCTCATTATTGCCCAAAATCTCTCGATGGGCCGGAACTGCGGGCAGTTAAGTGGATTTATGTTTTTATCGATTAAATCTACGTTATTATCGCGGTATCACTGACTGGATGACTTCTCGGCTGTACTGGCAACTCGCCAAATCTGGCCAAAACTTCACGGGACCTTTATATTGAAATGAATTTACAGAGACAATTTCGTTCCGTGCATCCTTTGATAGGGAGAGAGTTTGAGTAGATTTGAGTACTACAGAGAGAGAGAGAGAGAGTAGGATAGGAAGAGCTAACAATCGCTAGGCAAACAGGTAGCTTTAGCAGCTAGGGGGACTAAGAGGAATCCCATTATTCGTACATTGTAATCTATATAACGGATACCAATAAACGCTGAGTTAAACTAGTTGGTGATATATTTTTTGCTTATTCGATCACTGGTTGTGGTGGAGGTACTCAGTGTGAGCTTTCACAGGAGAACTATTCCCTTCGCTATTATCCTTGCATCATCGTTCGGTGGTAAGTTGGTTCTCGGGTGAAGTCTGAGATGGATTTCCTCAAGACTGTTCGCCATTTTCTCTCAACACTTTATGGGCTTTAATGAAAGGTATTACGCGGTTTTTGAGGCATTCGTCCTTGTACAGCTTCGAGTCCATCGTCTTATTCGTCACGAACACTTTGGTCTTGGCTCCGCAGCTGCATATCCCTTGCCAAATCATCAGTTTGATGGCAAATTTGTCCATAGAAGCAAACGTAAACTTTGCTGGAACATCTCCTCGTGCCGTCGCCATGTAGAATTTTTGGCCAGGAAGCTGTCCGAAATCCATTTTGACGTAGGTTTCATCGTCGATGGGCAGGCATCCTTGGTACTTCGTCAAAACCTGCTGGTACAATTTCCGAGCTCGAGTTTTGGTGACGAAACTTTGCTTCAACGTTCTGTTTGGTTGCTTGCTGGCTCGATAAGAACGATATCCTGCTCGCAAACGAATTCTTGGAACGGCACTACGAACAGCAGCGTATTTATGTGCGATTTCATTATCTGATAGTCCAGGGTTTGCTCTGACGGTTCTCAACACCTTCTGGTTCAGCTTGCGGTCATATGTTCCACTACGACGCTTACCTTGAGGCACTCGATCCACGCTCTTTCGCTCCCTGAAACGTTTGAGCACATCATACACGGTTGATTTGGCGATTTTCAACGTTTTAGCGATTTTCATTGCGGACCACGTTAGATTATCAACGTGGGTGTGCAGAATGTTTTCTCTCCTCTCGGCTTCCATCTGGAATAACTTTTGACTCACTGCACGAAACACCGTGAAATTTATACCACAGAAAGTGGGCGCCTAGGTTTACAAACCGCTTTAAAAGAATTCTTGCAGCAGTCACTTTCCGTGCCGCTGCAACACAATAAGTGATTCCGGATTCTAACTGGACAGAACTTTAGATCGAAATGTGGAGCTTCCGAGATTCCGAATAGTATTTCGATTGCTCGGAAATGAGAAGTAACAAAGTTTTCAAAATAAACAATCGGTTTATTGATAGATTAGTCATGATAAGCACTTGTAAATAGCTCATACAGATAAATTTTGGAGAAGCCTCTAGTTGACTCTAGTTGTCGCATTATGTCCAGGAACACCTCCCTTGGCATGCGGAAACGCAGAAAGTGCTTCTCGTTGTAGGTTTGCGTGTCGCAAAAGTAGTCCTGGAACAGCTTCTGATGACCGGAACGGAAATCACGGTCGACACTGGGGCGTCATCCAGGATGTGACCCACTCCGTTCCTACTCTTGTTTATCCGCTGCCAAACTACAAATCAGTACTATCTAATATAGTTTTAATGAAATGCATGCATTCCCACACTCACCTTCATCCAAACGAAAGAACAAGTATTCCTTGTTGTCAGCTAACGACGCACTACTGGCATTAAAAATTATTTGGTCAAACCAATCAATGGCAAAATGTTTGTGAAAAACCTGCGATCTCTGAAAAAAAAAATTCTGATCTATTATGTAGAATAATCGACAGGATGACAGGTTTAACAACAAGAAATACAACATTTATTTATTTATTTACTTATTTATTTATTTCGTCAAGCAATGTAGACTACATACAATGGTTACAGTGTTCTACTTACATACTATACATTATTTCTGTTGTCTTTTAGACGACATTTTACTTGTTCTTTAGACATAGTGATGCCGATGATTTCGCAATGTAAGTTATACTGGCGCATCATTCGATTAATGGGGCCATTTTTTGCATAATGAGTTCTGTACGACTTTTCTAAGAATAATTTCCGTGTTCTAAGATGCCGACTGGGACTATAAAAGTTCAATTGCGAGAGTAGTTCTTCTGATTTTATGCGTTGTGAAATAATGTCATTGACGTAGAAAAGCATTGCAGATTCGCGGCGTTCTTTAAGTGTCTGTAAATTGATAAGTATGCAGCGTGCTTCATAAGATGGCAGTGGAAATACAGTCCAATTCAATTTCCTTAGGGCATATAAAAGAAATTGCTTTTGGACGGATTCTATGCGTTCGTCGTGTATGGAACAGTACGGGTTCCATACTAGGTTGCAGTATTCCAGAATTGGCCTGACATATGTAATGTATAATATTTTAATAGTATATGGATCTTGAAAATTGTGACTGAACCTCTTAATGAAGCCCAGCATGCTATTTGCTTTACTTATAATAGTGTTGTAATGTTCTACAAAAGTGAGTTTAGAGTCTAGGGTAATGCCTAAGTCCCTTACTATTTTGCATTTTTCTACTTTTTGGTTTCCTTAAAATATTTCCGTACGAGGTGTTTCGATTTTTCTGCTAAATACTATTGAGTTACATTTTTTCACGTTAAGTTGAAGTAAGCTTTTGCTACACCATGTGTTGAATAAGTTAATTTCGTTCTGGAATTATTCTGCGCCACTAGAATTGTTTATTTCCATGAAGAGCTTCATGTCATCTGCATATATCAGTATTTGGATTTTTTTAAGTATGCACTATGGTACGAATGGACAAATTTCGCGACAAAAATCGATAACTCGGAAACCATTAACTTTAGACACACGGTGTCTTCGGAAGGTTTGATCTAAAAAATGATATCTATCTTTTGGTTTGGATGGTGACTAGGGTGGTCCGTTTTTGCTCATAATAAAAATTCTAACTTTTTATTGTTATGGTTTACCGGTGAATAATCTCCTACAAAATTCAAGATTATTTAATTTGAAGAAACTTTGCTGAAGAAATTTACCTTTTATCTCATCTACGTATCGTTTTATAACAGTTTTTCTAACTTTCCTTAGGGTGGGTCTTGAAAAAAAAGTTTTTTTGCTCTTACTTTTTTATTTGAATTTATATTTGAAATCTTTGTTCTAATGAATTTTAGAATATAAAAATACGCATATTTTAATGGTACAAAATTCTTGCTAGCTATTACCTAAGACAAGTTATAGAGGTTAAAGTGTTAAAAAAATACATTTTTTCATGACATCTCACTTCCTTATTTGCAAATATTTGCAAAAACAAAGCACGTACACTAAAAGTATAAGCTTTTATCTACAAAATATTTGCAAAATTTTCTGTCCCCTCTTGTCCCCCTTCATAGAGAAACCGTTTTAGAATTGGAAGTTTTGCATTTTTTTTTCTACAAAACTTTCGATCAGCAGCATCAACAATTATCATTATTGAGCGTGCTGTGGATTCTTTTAACCAACTCCATTAAGCAATCTTAGCAACCCTCATTTGTATACAAACGATAGAATGACATTTGTTCTACGCATCAGCTTATTGAAGAGCTAATAGTTGTGCGCATACGGTGGCGATATCCGTTAGTGGCTGATAGATTTGTGATTTTTCCATTAAGAGACACGGTCGGAAATAGCCTAGGTGAGTATTGATATAAGTAATTATAGGTTTATCATGGGAAATTTTCGAAATGACTTATTTTGAAGAAATGGACAAGCGCAAATTGTTTACTTTATGGAAAAATACACAAGGAAACACTGGTAAAAAATTTGAAAATGTATGTTCTGCAGTGTTCAAAGCGTATGGTGTCCAGGAAAATGATAAGTCGGAGGAAGCCAATAACATTTCATCGATTGTAAAGGACACGTGCAGCTTTTTCAAAAGAATTTATATAAAGCATAAACGAAACGGAAAACAAGTTTTCAAATATAACGAAAAATATTTCAATAAACCATTTCCACTTCCCAATCAAATTTTGGAAAACATTCCCACGACATCCAATGATCAGGATGTTGAGATAATTGCATCATCCTCAAACATGGTTCCTCGAGGTAAAAAACACTATTGACAAAATGTATAAAAGGTTTTTTTTAACCATAGGTCGCCCAAAGAAGCGTTTGAATGACCTGAGCTTTGAAATAAGACGTAAAATTTCTTGCCGTCAAGCCGCAGAAGTAAGCAATTCTGAGCTTATCCTTCTGCAGTCCGTCTGCAATGCAGCAAAGAAAAATAGAAACTCATGCCTTTATAAGATAATCAAAAAAATTATAGCTAACTTCGATAACCTTGAAAACATTCTGCAACGCATAGAAACGGACATCCCAAAACTATTTTCGCCAAGTGAAGCTTTGAGTTTGTTGTTGGACGAATCACTGACAAAAGCTTCTTACATAAGATTGAGGAATGAAACAAAAGTAAGGAATGTTCACATTTTCCCATCTTATTATCAGGTATTTAATAACGGTATTTAGTTCTTTTAATAGTTATTTTATGCTACAAAACTTTTATTTGATATTGTTAGGTCGTGGCAGCGAAGGCTGAATGCCGCCCGGATAAATCGGAAATAAAAATTACGTCGACTAAGACGTGTACAACCATAAGTGCACTCGCGAAGCACACAATTAGTCGAATAGTGGATCATAATTCAATAATTCAGCAAGCAGATGAAGGTAAACATTCAGATAAGCTCAAATACCGCAATTTTCTGGCTATTTTGTAATGGGGCAGATTTTTTTCAGAAAAAGACTCTAATTACATGAAAAAAATCAGACACATAGGATACAAAACAGCTAATAAATTGAAGTATTTTTACCGCTTTTGCGGGAAAGCTGTATCACCTTCTTTCAAGAATCACTTATATGTTTTTTTATAGCCGTCATGATATTTTCTTACGGAATGGATGGGACAACGGGACAATCCGTGTATAACCAAGCCGATGAAAATGGAGTAATGGTAGACGATCATTCCTTGTTTACAGTAACAATGACTCCTCTACAAATGAAAAGCAAAACCGGAAAAATTTTGTGGGAAAACGAAGCACCACAATCAGTGCGATCGGTAAGACCACTTATGTTGGAATATGCGAAGGAACAAGCAGATTATGTATTGAAAATCGACAACGATTTGAAAGAACAAATTCAAAATTTGAACGTTTTTGAGTTTTTGGCTGACGGTAAAATCCTTAAAGTCCATTGTATTTTTTACCAAACCTTGATCGATGGAAAGATACTCAATATTTTAACAGATACAAAATCGTCACAATCATGTCCTATTTGTCATGCTAAACCAAGCCAGTTTAATAAAACAAATAGAAACGATTTTCCAACACCAGACGAGGCACTCCGCTTTGGTTGTCAGCCCCTACATGCAACAATTAATATTTTCAATTGCTTGTTGCATATTTCGTATAGAGTGGGAGTTCGTGTGTGGCAAATAAGGAAACCTGCTGAAAAACTTTATTTTAAACAGAGAAAAGCAGAAATTCAAGAGGCACTACTCCGTGAGTTCAAGGCACACGTCGATATTCCCAAACAGGGGGGAGCTGGATCGACAACAACAGGAGCATTATGCCATAAACTGCTATCGGAGCCACAAAAACTTGCGTTGGTACTCGGCGTCAACGAAAAATTAGTTAAATACCTTTCTGCAATTTTACTAATCATTAACAGCTTAGACATGGTGAACCTGGAGGATTTCGACCAACTGTGCAATGAAACATATAAGATGTATGTTAAACTATACCATTGGTATCCTATGCCAGCTACTCTTCATAAAGTACTTGTGCACTCCACCCGCATCATGGCAACTCTTCCCCTTTCATCTGGATTTATGGGAGAACAAGGCTCTGAAGCCAGAAACAAATATTATCGAAATGATCGTCTTTTTCACGCCAGGAAAATCTCTAGAGCTGCTAATATTGCGGATGTATTTTACCGGGCAATGGATTCTTCAGATCCCATTCTAGCAGCAAAGAAGAGGAAAAACAGTTCGAAAAAAGATCTCGAATGCTGCCTACAAGATTTGGAGTTCGCTTGGTCTGAAGTACGTATGGAATATGAAGATGACGTTTACGATTAGGTACATAAAATAGAAAGTTTTTTAATGTTTAATTGTAAATATACAAACAGACATAACACTCGTACTTTCTTCATGCATCACACATTAAACGGTCAATTCAAATGTTTCTTTATTGGTAGTATTTCCACTGTCAGGAAAATCTCAGGTTGTTACGCTTTTTGATGATATTAAGTAATTATTGATGCTGCTGATCGAAAGTTTTGTAGAAAAAAATGCAAAACTTCCAATTCTAAAACGGTTTCTCTATGAAGGGGGACAAGAGGGGACAGAAAATTTTGCAAATATTTTGTAGATAAAAGCTTATACTTTTAGTGTACGTGCTTTGTTTTTGCAAATATTTGCAAATAAGGGAGTGAGATGTCATGAAAAAATGTATTTTTTTAACACTTTAACCTCTATAACTTGTCTTAGGTAATAGCTAGCAAGGATTTTGTACCATTAAAATATGCGTATTTTTATATTCTAAAATTAATTTGAACAAAGATTTCAAATATAAATTCAAATAAAAAAGTAAGAGCAAAAAAACAGTTTTTTCAAGACCCACCCTAAGGAAAGTTAGAAAAACTGTTATAAAACGATACGTAGATGAGATAAAAAGTAAATTTCTTCAGCAAAGTTTCTTCAAATTAAATAATCTTGAATTTTGTAGGAGATTATTCACCGGTAAACCATAACAATAAAAAGTTAGAATTTTTATTATGAGCAAAAACGGACCACCCTAGTCACCATCCAAACCAAAAGATAGATATCATTTTTTAGATCAAACCTTCCGAAGACACCGTGTGTCTAAAGTTAATGGTTTCCGAGTTATCGATTTTTGTCGCGAAATTTGTCCATTCGTACCATAGTGGTATGTAGGAAATGTCGTTTATGTACAAAATAAAAAGGAGTGGGCCTAAATGTGAACCTTGGGGGACCCCCGAGGTGACAGAGATAGGTTCTGAAAGTTTATTTTGAAAGCGAACAATTTGTTCGCGATGCGTTAAATATGATTGCAGCCAATTTAACAGTCCAGGCTCCATTCCAATTGTTTGCAATTTGAAGAGTAATAATGGTATGTCGATTTGGTCAAAGGCTTTACTGAAGTCAGTGTAAAGTGCTTCTACGTGCTTGCCACTGTCCATTGCATTCAAAATAAAAGTTACAAATTCAAGAAGATTAGAAGAGGTTGAGCGACCTTTGAAAAAGCCGTGCTGTTTGCTTGTAATTTGATTTTTTACTTGCTGAAAAATATTTTCATTCACGAGAGATTCAAAAAGTGTTGGGATGCAAGAGATAATGGCAATTCCACGATAGTTGCGGATGTCTGATTTCGTGCCTGATTTGAAAATCGGAACCAAATAAGAAGATTTCCAAATGGTGGGAAATGTTCCGCTCTTAAGAGACATATTAAAGAGAAGTTCTAAAGGAAGGGCAAGTTCGTCTGAAAGGTTCTTTAGAAATACGGGTGCAATACCGTCTGGACCTGGTCCCTTAGAAGCATCCAAGTTTTTTAGTGCATTGAGAATTTCGTGAGGAGGTAATTGATTTACAGATATATTGTTGGAAAATTCAGGAATGAATGCAAAGAAGTCGCGATCACGGTCTTCTTCGGAGAATGTAGTGTATACTTCTTGGAAGAAATCTGCAAAAAGCTTGCAGATTTCAGAAGGATTATCACCTACATTTCTGTCAAAATGCATTCTTGGGGGGAAATTGCTATTTTTCAATTTCGTTTTTACATACATAATTGAAGAAATTCTTGGGACATGATTTGACTTCAGTTTCGACTTTACGATTATATTCTTCATGTGCAGAATTAATGGCCGTGTTAAGTTGGTTGCATATGTCATAATAGTTTTGCAAATTTGTGCTAGAGTTTTGCTTTTTATATAATTTGTGTGCTTTTTGTTTTATGTTCTTTAAATGTTTCAAATGTGGATTGAACCAGACTGGTAATTTATTGTTTTGGGTTCGCCTTCTTCTTTTCATTGGTACAGTTTCTGAAATAAGGTACTGAATAAATGAATGAAATTTGCCTACTTCAGTGTTGACATTTCCTTCAATACTTATTATGTTCTGCCAATTTATTGTACATAGTCTACGTTTTGCTTCTTCGTAATTTGCTTTTTGATATTTCGGCACTTCCTCGAAATCCCAGTCGCTGGGGATGTGAGTATTATGTACGAAGATTGAATATTCAATTGCTGTGTGAAATACTTCATTTTTCCATAAAGGTGACAATGAAGTACTCACACAAAAGTCTACAGTGCAGTTCGTAAATAAGAGGTCTAAAAAAGTATTTTGCTGATTCTTTATATGATTAATTTGGTGCAAGCCAAAATGTGAAATTTGGTCGAATAGGAATTGTAGAGTTTCGTCTTCGCCTACGACTGGGAGTAGAATTGATTCATGCCGGAATACATTAAATTTATTTCCAAAAATTTCTTCGCTTTTTACGCTTTCATCCCAGCTTGTTTCGATTGCCAGAATAACGTTGAAAGAAGAAGCTAGAAGTTTTTGTTGAATTTCTTTCATTTTGGCTGGGCTTTTCATGCGATTGAAATTTTGGCAATATACCAAAATTACAGTCGCATTCTGTTGAGAAGGGTTTGAAGGGTTATAAAATTTCAGGGCGGCCTCCCTACTACGCTGCAGTCGTTCTGTACGTTCACTAGACAGGAACGCTCGATGTGACTGAAGGTCTGCCAAGGCGTCATTGCGTGGGATTCCTAGTTCTGCATGGACATCGGTGCGGGGAACGCAAAGTCGGTCTATTTTAGCTAGTTCTATTCGAGTTTCACTGATGTAAATCAAGTATAAGGTTGATCTAAAAATAGACCGCCGCTGAAGATGCCCTAAGAGCAAAAAAGGATAGAGGGTGAGTCGTTAATTATTGCAACGCTTTAGATTGTTTGGTATGTCGGCTAAAGTTACCGAAATGAAACCAAATCATTACCTACTGCGATGTTCTCTTACAGATGGCAACTGGACACTGAAGAAGTCTGTAAGTCGCAGACGAAATAGGCCTATCTGTCAAAAGATAAGCTAGTGGAATTTAACGGAATTTGCTCGCGTTTACTAGTGATAGTTTAAAAAAGTGTTTTTATTTAAGTTTATTTTTTATTTATTTTTAAATCGTGATCAAGTGAAATTTAAATTTGTGATTTAAATTTTCCTAGTTTTCCAATAACAATCGTTCTACTAATACGCTCGTAAGTGTTTTCTTTTTGAAGTGTTTTTAAAAAAAAGTGAAGTCATTACATTAGTTCAGTATATGTATTCATTTCAATTTACATACGTCGGTTGAATTTTCGGATAAGTTTGAGTTAAATGCTGGACATTTGCGATTGACACCCTCCATAAAAGCCTGTTTTTTTCACTTCCTTATCAATTCCCTTTCGTCCTTCGTCTCTCCTTTGGTTTTCCAACGTTCGCGCTTCATCATGGCCCTATAGTTTTCGATCAAAGGGAGTGCAGTTTGGCGGATTCATGTCTTTCGGTACAAAACCAATAAAATTTCGGAAAAACCACTCCTGCACGGCAATCAGTAACATGAAGCCAAATCGGGCCCAAAAAAGTTTTTTGATCGTGCTGTCTAAGAAACGGCAGAAGCCGGTCATGTAGGCCCTCAGTTTTGTAAATCTGATTGTCTTGGATTGACTTCAACACGAATTTCGACAGCTTCTTCCGTTTGAAACGGTCGTTTAGAGCAAATCTGACAACTGCTTCAAATTCGGTTTGATGTAGGTGTCATCGTCAATGACGCAGCACAAGTATTTCTTAAGCAGCTTCGTGTAGAGCTTCCTGGCTCTCGTTTTGGCAACACTTTGCTAGCTTTCGTGCAGAATTGAGAAGTTCCGTAACTTAATCGTTTTCAATCCGGCTCGTTTCTTGGCCCTTTGCGAACCATCAAGTAAATGTACAAATCCCCCCCCCCCTCACCCTCTCTCTCTCTCTCTCTCTCTCTCTCTCTCTCTCTCTCTCTCTCTCTCTCTCTCTCTCCCTCTTTATCTCTCCCTCCCTCTCTCTCTCTCTCTCTCTCTCTCTCTCTCTCTCTCTCTCTCTCTTCACCTTTGCGCACCGAAACCACGGTCAACTTCTTACACAGCCCGTACTTGCGCTCAACTCGATAATTCGCTTTACACTCGCTTTGGTTAAACCAAGACTGGCTATTCGATCACCGCACTACACGTTTTATACACATCTTCGGTTCATCTCTTGCTGCTCACTACACTTCACTACTACTTAAATTGAATTCAAGGTGCGACCGTTTACTTCAGGAAGCGGATCGGCTCATGCACTTTTCTTAGGATATCAATTCTTGACGGGTGGTCGGCGGCCATGACATGCTTCCCTTCAGAGTCACATTCCTGGGACACTTCCTTCTAATCCATGCACACACACTGCAGGCCAACTGGTCTTCTCTACATTCGCACTGCACTTCTGATTATTTGGAGCGGGCTTGCTACTGTGTCTCTTTCCTACTACACGTTTCCTGACCCATTTAGCTCCCACCCTCAACACAACCTACTCAAATAGTCCCCACCGATGAATCTTCCATACGCCGACGAACATCTTCCAATACCGGACCCCGGTGAGCCATTCAGCTCCTATCTACGTTGCAAACGACTCGAGCAACCCCCCGTGGCGAATCTGGCCTACACCGATCCCGACCATTCCACATATTTTCAACGCGACAACGGTGCCGCGCTAATGACGGTCGTCGCGCTTCCCATTGAGAAGAATAATGTACTCCTGTGTCTCTTAGATGTCTGCGCACAGCCCAAGTAACAATTTAAATTTTATTCCAGCCGTATAGCACTCCTCCTGGCTTTGTTGATAAAACTACATTCAAAACTGTTTTGTCAAACACCTCATCTACGCTTCTTTAAATCAGCCGAAATTTATACAGAGTGACCCACTCTATAGACGGTTGTGAGAACAAGTTAATAAAACCTTCATAAGACCATAAAGACTTTGAAAATGTTCTAGTGAAAGATGTTATGACCAATTGAGAAACTTCATAAAACCTATTGTCTGCCTGAAGCGTTCTTCCGTTGTGATCTCGTCCAGATTTCTGCACTCGATCACTGTCTTCTGGGATAAGGTTCTAATGTTCACCTCCTTACCTAGAGAAAATTCAACGAGCGTCTCGAAGACTGAGCTCTTGACTGCCGGATCCTTCTTTAGCTTGAAGAGCTTGTCGCCTATCTGAGTACGCCTGATTATGACGACGTTTTCCCCATAACTCCTTCAACTCCGGATCAGCTCCCACCTTCACTTCTACCACTTCTACCAGCTCGCCCTTCACTTCTACCACTTGGGCTTCCCCCTTACTTCTCACCCAATGTTACCTGGGTTCCTTTCGTACCCCTCTGGTAGCATTAAATTCAATGAAAACTTGTATTAGAATAATGAAATAGAATATCACAGGAGGTTAAGGATTCCGGGCGATTTCTTCTCCACAAGCTGCTAATCTGAGTCCCCTTGAAATGTCGGATCATGGAGGAGGTCAAAACGACAAGATGAATCAGATTCAGAATACAAAATTGGGCATGCTGGAGACCCTGAGTCCCGAGTCACAAAGCTTGCTGCAGGCAGTGATTAAGCGGAACCCGCAAAAAGGGGTGGATCCGAGCGGGATCTAGGACATCAAGAGGCATGAACTCTCTACCAACGTCGATTGAGACGCAACGGAAGGAGCTACGACCACCATTAATTCCGGCCGTTCTTCGCGATCATGCGTTCTATTTCGTTTTGGAGTATACGGAACAAGTCGCCAAAAGATACACCGGGTGGTCCAGTTAGTGCCGGAGCCGTTGCACTAAGATTTTCCGTGGACACAGATTCATAGCTCCGGGCCTGCTGGGTGATGATACACCGAATTTTGCCAACGGCACCGGTAGATTGAGGACCCGGCGTCGAGATCTCCGTTTTCCACCGAAATTCCTGATATCAAACCGGGCGCTTTCAGTGATGAGTACACGTTGATGCAGGAGTTGGACCGGAATACTTTTTCAATATACAGATTTTGTACGAATCGTACTACCAAGAAACACCCCACAGCACTATGGAACGAATAGCCAAATTTCGCGACAAAAAACGATAACTAGAAAACCATTAACTTTTGACATATGATGTTTCTGGAAGATTTAATCTTTAAAAAAAAAATCTATCTTTTGGTTTGGGTAATGACTAGGGTGGTCCTTTTATGTTCATAATACAAATTCTTACTTTTTATTCGTCTGATTTAGAGGTGTTTTTGCTCCTACAAAGTTGTAGATAATTTAATTTAATGAAAATTTGCCGAAAAAATCTTACTTCTATCTCATCTACGTCTCGTTTTATAACAGTTTTTCTAACTTTCCTTAGGGTGGGATTTGGAAAAACAGTTTTTTTGGTTTAATTTTTTTATTTCAATTCTAATTTGAAAACTTTGTTTAGATGACTTTAGGACATAAAAGTACGCACATTTTGAAGATAAAAGATGGTTGCTATTTAATGTATGAAAAAGTTATAGAGGTTGAAGTGTAAAAAATACATTTTTTCAAGATATCTTACTCACTTATTTGCAAATATTTGCAAACACGGAATACGTGAACTAAAGGTAAAAACTTCCATCTACAAGACCTATTCAAAATAACCTTAGGGGCTATGCATAAACCACGTAGACTTTTTTTGGGGGGAGGGGGCGTTTGACCAAAATCTACGCTCCATACAAAATTTCAAAAAAATTTATGGAGAAAAGTCTACGAGGGGGGACCAGACCCCCGTCTGGTACTTTCAAAAATGAGTCTACGTGGTTTATGAACCAGCCCTTACCTTAAACGGTCATTTCAAATGTTTCTTAGTTGGAAGTATCGCCACAGATGGCGCACATAGTGGATTGCCTTATGTTTGACGTTAGCACACTACTCCCATTTGTTCAGCTTTATCACCCATCACAGTGTGTTCCACAGATGGCCAGGTATGTTAGTGACGACGCTTTTTAGTGCAAAATTGTCAATGTACTGTGTCTGTGTGTTTATGATATAAATGTTAATAAATAAATGGAGATGGGTTAGCATTAAATATAAAGATTTTCATATAAATCTCACGTTGTTAGGCACTTTGATGATAATTGTTGATGCTGCTGTTCGAAAGTTATGCAGAAAAAATGCAAAACGACCAATTTTAAAATGAGTTTTACTCTACAAGGGGACCAAAAGGGACAAACGATTTTGAATAGGTCTTGTAGATGGAAGTTTTTACTTTCAGGTCACGTATTCCGTGTTTGCAAATATTTGCAAATAAGTAAGTAAGATATCATGAAAAAACGTTTTTTTTTACACTTCAACCTCCATAACATGTTTTATACAATAAATAGCAACCATCTTGTATCTTCAAAATGTTATGTCCTAAAAGTCATCCAAACAAAGATTTCAAATTTAAATTGAAATAAAAAAAACTATTTTTTATGTCTTACCCTAAGAAAAGTTAGAAAAACTGTTATAAAACGAGACGTAGATGAGATTGAAATTAGGTTTTTTCAACAAATTTTCATTAAATTAAATTATCTACAACTTTGAAGGAGCGAAAATTCCTCTAAATCAGAAGAATAAAAAGTAAGAATTTTTATTATGAACATAAAAGGACGACCCTAGTCATTACCCGAACCAAAAAATAGACCTTTTTTTAAGATTAAATCTTCCAAAGACATCATATGTCTACAGTTAATGGTTTTCTAGTTATCGATTTTTGGCGTGAAATTGGGCTATTCGCACCATAGTGCACAGCTATGATCATCGATAAATTCGCCCATACTGCAGGGAGGAAGTGAAAATTTCGCTATGGTAAGCATCCGAACATACACACTTAGAAAATTTTACAGTATTCGGTTATTTTTTGCCGAACTTTCAACAGCTGAACTAGATTAATTAGATTTACCGGATTTCGGTGAAATTTTACAGTATTCCAGTAGAAAAATTACCGGAACTTGTCAAATTTTACCGAAATCCGTTAAATCGGATTACCGAACGTGCAGCTGTTGAAAGTTCGGTAAAAAATTACCGAATACTGTAAAATTTTCTAAGTGTGTAGTTTCTCCGTTTCTCTGTATGGTGTGCACGAGGATACCTCGTAGGTTTATTTGGCAATGGTAATAATTTCAAGTTGCAGCAACAAGCCTGAACTCGATGACCATCATATCTTTATTTCTTTGTTATTACCATCTTTTCCCTATTTCTATGTTTTTAAATTTTTTTCGAGAATTTCTCCATATTGTGGAATATTTAAATTAGGTATAGAACCGAAAATGATTTCGACGAATATTAAGGGGAATTCCAGAAAAGTTCTGAGAGGAATCCCAAAGGAATTATGAGGGAAAATTCCAGAGGAATACTGGGGAAATTCCAGACGAATTCTGATGAGAATTTAAGAAGAATCCTGAAGAGAATACTAGAGAAATTCTAGTAAGAATTCCTGAGAAATTCTGAGAAGAATTCCAGTGGACTTCTGGAGAATTCCACAGGACTTCTGAAGACAGTTTGAGTGGAATTTTGAGAATTTCAGTGTAATTCCAGGATTAATTCCACAGGAATTCTGATGAGAATTGCAGAAGATCACTGAGGAGAACTCCAGAGGAATTCTTAGAAAAACTGCAAATGAATTAAAGGGTGAATTCCAGAAAAAAATCCTATGAAGAATTGCAACTGATATCTGAGGAGAATTCTAGAGGAATTCTAAAAAAAAATTCTAAGGGAATACTGAGGAAAATTCCAGACGATTTCTGAGATTTCTAGAGAAATTCGAAGGGGATAGTAATGCTGAGGGAAGTTCCAAAGGAGTTCTGAGAGGCATTACAGCGTAAAATTGAGGAGAATTTTCCCACAGAAGTTTTGAGAATCAATTATACACACACATTCAAGTCTTTAGGTTTAGAACAACATTTGGAACTGTTGCTGAAGAGAGGGTATGTTTGTTATATATTTTCACAAGAGAAAAATGTATAACTGACACATAAAATTAATCTAGAACTACAACACTCCTGGAGATGCTCTAAGTTGTTGAAAGGAGGAGAATAGATCATTGCACGATGGCGTCATCAATGCATTTCTGACAGTTCAGGGAGCTTGTCTACGCGGACTTAGACAAATTACGGTAAGATCGGTTTGAGTTTTTGTGCTCTAATTTTTTAACCATAGAAATAAAATAGCCGGAAACCATTCACCAGTGCAAATTGTATACATCATGTTCTGAATCGAATCATATACAATTCAGAAAAAGACAATGTAAAATTGCACTTCGGTTTAGATTCTTACACCTAGTAAACAAGCTCCCTGAACTGTCAAACAATATAGGTTAATACAATCCGTGCAATGATCTATGGCGTGATTGAATTCTCGCCATTCAGTATACACGGCCAGCCATTTCAACTCAGTTTTGAGTCGTTTTTGACTCACTTTCGTCAAAAATGGAGTCACTCAAATTTGAGTAAATCTAACTGTGATTGACAAGTCGACAAATCAAAAACATCCATCTCATTGGAGTCGATGTTTTTGATTTGTCGACTTGTCAATACCAGTAACATTTACTCAAATTTGAGCGACTCCACTAATGACGAAAGTGAGTCAAAAACGACTCAAAATTGAGTTTAAATGGCTGGCCGTGTATGATCGAGGTAGAAGCGAGTGCCAGTTTTGAAGACGGTAACAGCGGGTGGATAGTCATGAAGAAAACGAATATTTTGTTTGGCTCAGGAAGTACTAGCACATCAGTCCCAAGCTCGGTCCCAAGCTTAATGATTCGCCCCTATGATCGTAACTCACACCAATACACTCTCAAATATTCTGTCAAAATAACATAGAGAATCAAAACAAAAACAATGATATTAGTACCGAAAGGTACCGAAAAGCCCAAGAGTGTATAGCAAGGTGCAGACTGCAAGGTGTACTTCGGACCAAGGGGTTCTACAACAGTGAACCAATTTCAAGTCGCTAGTTTCATATTGATTGTTGGTTTAACCCCTTCCATTAAATTTTACACAGTGGTCTCATCGACCTTATTCCCCGCCGAACGCCAGTTAGTTTTAAGCTGCTGCTCGTTTTCCATGGATTTATAAGTTTTTTTGAGATTCCGTTTGACCAAGGCCCAATACCGTTCGATCGGGCGGAGCTCTGGGCTGTTGGGTACCACAACCACGTTGTTCGCATCGTACCACTCGATTGCCTTTTTCCCCAGTCCCGCCAGAACCGCCAGAACAGAAAAGGTCTATTATGTTGCTTTATGTCACGCAGTAGAGGGGGGTGGGGGGTAAAACGTGACAATCCATACAAAAAAAAAATTGAAGAACCATACAAAAAACGTGACAAGGGGGGGGGGGGTTATAAAATGTCACTTATTGCGTGACATAATTAATGGACGTTCCCTTAGGAATGGTAGCAGTCCCTTTTCCAGGCACTCCTGGACGTAGATCTCTTGATTGATGGTTCCCGTAGTGATGAAAATCCCCTTTTTCAGACCACAGGTGCATATCCCAAGTAACATTGCTAACACCATCCTGCTTTATTAAGTTTTATGAAAGCCACTTGAAATCAGTTTGGTTTTATTATGGCACCAAGAGGTGGCAATAGGTTTCATATTTTAGTCAGCTTTATGAGAACCTACACAGCTTGTTTACAACGATCTCAAAACCTTGTTTCTCAAATTCCTTTTACTCCTATCTAAGGTTTTATTTCGACTTTATGAACTCCTAAAATGCTTATTGAAATGCCGTTTTAGGACTCTTTGTTATTATCTTATTATGGTCAGTTGTAAAACCATTTTAAAACCATCTTGCCTTCAGTAAATGCATTAAACGGCATACTGGCATTAAGAGAAGTCACCGTAAAACAAAATAGTTTTATAATAGCCATTGCTAAGAAAAATTGGCTTTCTGGCAAAACTGTGGTTTTTTTTCAATCGGCATATTGAAATATAAGAAATAATTGAATGTTGAAAAAAAAAATGCATCAAATTTTCAATGGTATGCAAACAAACTGTAGATCGGAGACTAATTTCGGCATTTACAATTCCAAGCACTTTTCTGGAAATTCATGATTAATTTATCGAATATATATTACGTTAATGTAAATTCGCATAATTTCCGAGGCGCATTAATTTTCGGCTTCTAGCGTGCCAATATTCACCATAAAAATAAATGCGCATGTAATTTGGAGCATAATACGCTATAGAAAACACAGATTGTTTTGGATATTTTGCTATCAAACAAAATTTCCCGCAACTCAAGACCTTTTTTTTACTGCTAAATGAATCAGAAGAGCAGAGAATCGAACAAAGCAGAACTACAAAAAAAACAACCTCGATTTCACAGTGAAGTTTGACAGCTGCAGTCATTTGGCCACATTCTGGTTTTCATGGCAGCCAATAGGTTTTATGAAGGTTCTCAAGTGGCCATAGCATCTTTCACTAGAACATTTTCAAAATCTTTATGTTCTTATAAGGGTTTTATTAACTTGTTTTCACAACCGTCTATAGCGTGGGCCATTTTGTACAAATTTCGGCTGAAAAGAAGCATAGAGGAGGTGTTGGTAGACAAAACAGTTTTGAATGTAGTTTTATCAACAAAGCCGGGAGGAGTGCTATACGGCTGGAATAAAACTAAAATTGTTACTTGGGTATGGCCTGCCAGAATTTTCGGGCACCTTGCCGAACTTTGTAAGCATATTCATATACAGCTTTCGGGACCGCTGCCTTGCCGACGCGTTTTGTTTGTAATCTCGCCACCTTTACCTTCTTAAACGTCGACAACCCAGCTCGTTTCTTGACCCGCTGTAGAGTATTATGGGAAACATTGAGCCTGCCAGCGACGTCCCGGATGGAGAGGTTAGGAGTCCGCTTATATTTCGCCACCACTTTCTTCGTCGTCGCTACCATGTCCGGATCTTGATTGCCGCCGCTTCCAGGCTTCCTGGCGGTCGACAGACGCGCCCCGAATACTTTTAAAACGATTGTCACGGTCGATTTGGCCACATCCAGCAATTTTGCCAACTTGGCGTGCGAGAACGTTGGATTCTCTTGCGCGAGCCAAATTGCTTGGACGTCATTTTGAAAACTGGAGAGCAAACGGTGAAAATTCATCATAGCAACCATTGTATATACACTCAACTTCCAAATGCAGCATTCAAGTTTATTTTGAATGCATTTTTAACAAAACCACACCAATTTGAAGACCAATTTTTACGCGTTCCAGACTTTAGTGTGATCTGGCCAGTAAATGCTCTATTCGAATGATGAAGAAACAGAAGATAAAAAAAAAGCCTCGCAAGCCTTCAGGAGAATTCGGAGTCGCTGGGGCTAACTGTAATTGAGATGAATAAAATAATAAACCTAATCTACGCCGATGATTACATTTTAAAACCATTCCAAAGAACGTGTGATCGAGCTGCATGCCGTTGGCGCGTTCAATACCGTTGTTAGCCACCCGGGAAAGCGTGAGAAGATTGCAATTGTTTAAGCGAAAGAAAAAGAAGCAGACAACGGAATCAATAAATTTGCATAAGAAAAAACTGTAGGAGTTAGCCAGTCAAAGAAGCGGCACTAGACCGATATTGCCAATACAGTTGAAATCTTGAATATTTAGTTAGTGAAAATCCGTTTCAAACTCGTTCTATAACTTATATATGGTGCGCATCCTATTCTGAATACAAAAACCCATTTCCCGCTAGTCCTATATTCTCGTTCTCAACTGTCATTTGTAGGACCGTGGTATTTAAATGAAGAACTCGTAAGAAGGTGAGGCTATTCACACACGCCTACTGTGATTCTTTAACGCTCAGATTAGACATGTGTCATCTAATTTTACTGCCTCGTTCCCATTGGCAAAGGCTATCGGGAAGAAGATGGTCTTTTTACTCTTCCAAACCCCCGTTCGTTTCCAGTTAGGAGGAGGGCAAGTTTCAATAGCATCTAGGTCTGGCCTCAGCCGGCGGAGGCAAGCTTTGTTGGAATATAAATCACTCTCGATTTCATTTACTAGTAAGATATTTATATGCACGTGGTTGTAGAATCGATGTGACTAGCCGCCCGGTTATTGTTATTGTTATTGCACAATCGTCTACATTTCTCGCGATGCGTCACCCGTCTGCTCTGTGACCGAGATCGAACGCCCGCTCACCCGCACGTAAAGGTCATCGCAGTAGCTAGAAGAAAAACGTCAAACCAAATGGCTTACTTCGATCAACAAATACTACACGTGCTCACTCATGACTTCTTTGCTTCGCAGTAGTACTAGATTACGTCAACTGTCAACCACCTTTGCGAGACGAATAAGTGCACGCAATGTGTTCTCTTCTGGGAACGGAAAAATGGCAAATTGACGTGTTTCGGGGTAAACTCACCGTCAATGTTTGGATATGGCCAAAAGCGTTCCTCGGCCGGGGACCGGATGACGTTGGTCGTAGCGAAACGAGATCCGCTGCACGTACCATCATCATTATCTCGGAAGGCAGTGGTGCCTGCCCAGTAGCCCTCCTTCTCTAGCCGGAGAGGAAGTTTCGCAGAATTTGCGCACAAAAAAGGTTCGAAAGCTTCTGTGTGTGGTGCAGCAACATCATCCAACTACAGGTCCCGGTTGCCGCAATTCGCTAAACTAAATTAAGGCACGTTCAACAGACTGGTTGAAGGACGGGAATAATTATCTTTTTGCTTCGTGGCTTCTGCACACAGCTTCCGTCGTCCATCGGTCGATGCAACTGCACTGTGGAAGCTGACGGGCTGGACCTGGGACCGACGATGGTCGGTCGTCTGCGTGTCGATGATGATGATGATGATGATGATGGCTGTGCGAGGCTGAAAGAAGGCATCATCTAGATTCTAGAAAGACGACCATCAGATCAAACAAAGTGGTTTTGAAGCTTTTATAAGAAATTGAACGGACAACCAGAAGCCATAGACGTGTGCATCATTGCTTTCTTCGTCTTCGTTCTGCTATGCTTCGCCTAGCGCTCAGCATTTCCTTCGCCGGGTCTAGCTCTAGCCTAGCCTATAGGGAGAGAACTTTAGCAGCTGCAAGTGCGCTAATTTTTTTTCCGTAATTTACTATCTTGATTTTTTATTTTCGAGCAGACTTGGAAGGGTATTTTTCGGTGGGGTAGTGGAGTGCATTTCTGTGCCGTTTAGAAGGCAACGACTGACGTGTTTTGTGAGAACGCATTAAATTTTTGGATAACTCAAAATTATAACACTTGACACTGCCTGAAACATTACTGGAATTAGGGGGATGCCTGATGAATGTCAGCATAAGAAACGATGCACTTAACTCAGTGTGAGAGTTCACTTTGCACAGTTAGATAAAAAGTGGAGTCACTCATCGATTGAGTAACTCAACATTTTACAAGAGTAAGTCCCATTTTACTGAGTAAAGTGTTCTCTCATACTGACTTGTACAATTTGTAGATGATCTGAGCTGATAATGCAGAGTGCGGGAATTGTGGAATTTATTTAGACTGGCTATCGATGAATAGAACACCTAGCATCGGCTAAAGAGCGTATCGAAAAGTATTTAGCAGCATTGATTTTCGAATAAAAGAGTGGAAAAAACATATTTTGACTTCAGTTTTCAATTTATTGGAGAAAAATGACCTTTTGATGCATTTCACTGTTTATATTAAGAAAAATCTTAGTTTCTGTAGAACGCTCGCACTTTGGACTTGACATTCTTCAATAAATTCTGCACAGTTGCTTTTGTGACTTTCCTCATTCTGATGCTGGTGTTGAATTGCTTGGCCAAATCCCACGTCGACACCGATGGGTTTTTCCTTAAGTACTCAACCACTATCAAGTCTCGGCTGGGCAGATTGGGACCCGGTTTCCTGCCGAATAGGGGCAAATCTTTCACGGAAAGGGTCTCACCGAACTTTTCGATTACATTTTTGACACTGGTGTGGTTCACTTTCACCCGTTTTGCAATTTGGTTGTACGTGACGCCCTTTTCCGAGCACCAAATGTGCAGAATTATCTTTCGCGTGTCCAGATCAATTCGACTCATCTGTGAAACGATCCACTGTACCGAAACCAATCGATTGCACATAAAGGGTGTTCCGATCAAAATTTGGTCAAACAGTAATGTGTCTGAGTCGATCAAAGTTTTTATTAATAAGTCAAATTCTTTTTCTTTTTCAAGTTCAGTTAATACAGAATACAGGAGAAATATTCAGCTAAGCTTTCTTTTTACCGAATGTGAATTGCCGGGTCTTTCGTTTAACACCTGCCATAAGATTTTGAACAGTCTCGTTGTCCACTTTATTCGCCGCAGAACGCCAGTTTGCCTTGAACTGTTCCTCGCTCACAACAGCTTTTTGAGCCTTCTTAAGGTTCCGCTTCACGGTGGCCCAATATTGTTCGATTGGGTGGAGCTCTGGCGTGTTGGGAGGGTTCTTGTCCTTGGGCACCAGTTGAACGTTGTTGGTAGCATACCACTCCATGGCCTTTTTCCGTAATGGCAAGATGCCAAATCCGGCCTGTGGGAACTAGGCTTCGGCGCCAAATTGTAGTGTAATCACCCGACTGGCTGTGCCGGACACCACGTCTTACCTCGATGAGTGCTGGATGCAGAAAGAGGATGAACCAACGATCGAATGGTCTAATTGTAAGTCGACAGTCCAGCTCTTTTTATAGCTCTATCCACGGTTGAAGGCGCCACTCCCAGCTTCTTTGCGACATCTCGGATGGAGAGGCTGGGGTTTCGCTCAAAACAGCGGGCAACTCTTTTTGTCGTCGCTGTGGCCTTCGATTTACCCCCGATCCAGCTTTCCTGGCTGTCGACAAACGTTCACCGAACACATTTAATACGTTGTTAACAGTTGATTTAGCCACATTCAACAATTTCGCCAACTTGGCGTGAGAGTAGTTTGGATTTTCGCCATGCACGTGCAAAATTTTGATGCGTTGCTTCTCTTCCTTCGACGACATTTTGATGGAAGCCCTAAGTTTGCACCTTTAAACTGAAGAAATGATCCATGAAATATTGAAATTCGTTCCATAAAAAACGTATTTCTGACCCATAAAGCTCTGATGAAAATCCATAACAAAATTAAAATGATCCATAAAATACAGCAATGTGATCCATACTTTATGTAAGTTTTAGCAATAAAATGTCAAAAATGTACCGTTATATATCTAGGCTATGATCCATAAAATTGTTCCGATTACCCATAAACATATTGCAAATTATCCATAAAAGGTTCAATAACTTTCCTTAAACTTGTAAAATTGATCCTTAGAATGTAACGTTTGTGAACTAAAATATATGCACATGATCAATACATTATTGAAAATATTCCATAAATAAATCGCCAATGATCCATAAAAAGTTTGAAAAAAAACCATAAACCATAAATATGGTCCATAGCAAATCAATTTTGTGCATTTATAATAATATAAATGATCCATTAATTATGCCGGAATTATTCCAATTTTGGGTTTAAATCGGGAAAATCAATCCCTGACTGTGCTACTACTCAAATTTATTAAAATGTCCGTTCCTTTATATATGAGGCTTAAATATTGCTGTAAAAGAAGGATCACTTTGGGGAAGATTTTTAATTTTCAGAAAGCTGACTTACTTTTGCGATCTCACGTTCTTTTACGACCGCAACTGTGACATTTGTTTCCCAATAAATTTGGTAAACAGCACTCGTGCACGTAAAGAACTACGGCAGCCCTATGTTTGCACCTTTAAAACTGAAGAAATGATTTATGAAAAATTGAAAATCGTTCTATAAGAAACGCATTCTTGACCCATAAGACTCTGGTGCAAAACCCACAAAAAAAAAATAGAAATGATCCGTAAAATTCATCAATTTGATCCATACTTTTAACAAAATTTAGCAATAAAATATCAAAAATTAACCGTTTTATATCGAGGGAACAATGTATAAAAAAATTCGGATTTCCCATTAGCATATTGCAAATGATTCTTAAAAGGTTCAATATTTTTCCTTAAACTTGCAAAATTGATCCACAGAATGTAACATATGTGCGTATCATCTATTAATTATTGTAAATGTTCCATAAATAAATTGCCTGATAGTTTGTATAACAAATCATAGTCTTCAAAAAATGATTCATAACAAATCAACACACCAGGTGCACAATTAACATTATTTGATCTCCCCGCAACTGCGACACATGCTTGTCAAGAAATTTGGTAAAGAGCTCTCCTGCACATAAAGAACTTCAGGTCAAATTTATGACTTGATTAAACTGTTGTTTAAAAAAAATTAATTTAAATTATGCCGGGCAGACGCTTGCTGTCCAACTCGCTGTCGCTCGTCGGACCAAACTAAAAAAAACATCCTCTGTTTGCATTATACCGGGCAAATGCTTGAATCAGCCGTTTGCCTGGAATCTAATCTACGCTATGTTAACACTTCGGATGTCGGAAACATCGACCGTTTAGTTCTTCAATCCTCAACACGGCTACGCAAAAACTCCGCAATCCTTCTTTAGCAGTAATACTATATCCGGATACCTGAAAGAACGGACATGTAACTAAAGTTGCGTAGTAACGCAGTTGGAGATCAATTTTACAATCTTTAAGGATCAAAATTTCAAAAAAAGTGCCCCAACCTGGAAAAATGCAGGCATAATTTATGGATCATACCATATGGTTTAGCGAACAAAACTGATTTACTACACCCAAAATAAAAAAGCAAGATTGTAATGCAATTTCGAATGATTTTGTTTCATTTCTCGTAATGGATCGTAACTTGGAGAAAAAATGCAACATTGGTCGTGGGCAAAAAAGCATCACGTCAATTAGCTTTGAAAAATTTGATGTGTGCGTGGGTTGTGCAGTGTATTAGTTGTTGATTCTAAAATTGTAGTCCGGGCTGACAAAAAACAAAAAGTCGCAACCAAGATTCGAACCGTTGCCGCCAGCGTTGCGGCTCTAGTTAGTAACCATTCAGCCACTTTAACAAGTTGAAGTGAACGGAATAAAAGCCCTACATTTGCTTCGATTGTCGAGGCACTCAGTGGTAAAGCAGCAAAGCAAATGTCGCTCACACACACTTGCATGGCTTCGCGTGGTGATCAAGAAGGGCACACTTGATGAGAGGGAGATGGGAGTGCGATGACGAGTGAAAATAAAAATAGAACACGTGACTGCGGGATTACAACAGTGGCCAATAGTGTTGCGGCATTTTGTGGTATTGTCTCACCCATATTGAACCAACGGTTGCTTAAGACTGTTGAGGCATTAAGCACACAGCGCTAAATTTGTTTCGAGGAATCTGTGTGTTGCCAACAGCTTGCACACACTTGCATGGCTTCGTTTATACCATAAAACGCTTTGTGGATCATGATGGGCAAAAGTGCCTTTTCTGAATCATGCAGATTTCTCAAGATATGATTGCAAAAACGGCAATTGCGTTTATTGCAACCTTTTCAACTTTTGGGTGTATGTATCATTATTATAAGCTTATAGTTCATTATTCATCATTCTATGGATCATTGGCAATTTATTTATGGAAAATTTCAAATACTTTATGGAACATGCGAATATATTTTATTGCACAAAGGATCCTTTTTTTGGACCAATTTTCAAATTTTAAAGAAATTATTGCACCTTTTGTGGATAATTTGCAATATGTTTGTGGGTAATCCGTGCACTTTTAACGACCATGCGCTAGATATAAAAAAGTATATTTTTTTTTTTTTTTTGTTTTATTTGTTATAAAGTGTGTATCTCATTGTTTTTTTTTTTTGTTTTTTTTTTTTTTTTGGGTTTTTTCGGGGGTGTTGTGGGGGAAAAAGTTGTTTTTGTTGGGTGGTTTTTTTTTTTTTTTTGTGTTTTTTTTTTTTTTTTTTATGTGTAAGTTTGTTTGTTTTTGTTGATTACTGAGGTGTTTATCTAAATAATAAAATAGGGGGGTGGTTCACACTACTCTTTTTTAAGGGGGGGGGGGGGGTTTTTTTTTTTTGGGGGGGGGGAAAAGGGGGTGATTTTGATGTCGCCGATTTTTTTTTTTTTCAAAACCTTTTTTTTTAAAAATTAAATATAGAGGGGTGGGGCGGGGCGTGTTTTGGTGTGGAAATATAATTTGGGGCGGGTGCTGCCGGGTCCGGGGTGGGGGGGGGGGGGGGGGGGGGGTCCAATATTCGTATAATTTAAGGTAAGGGATGGTGTTTGGGAAGAAAAAGGAAGAGGGGGGGGTGGGGGTGGGTTTGGTGGGGAAAAAAAAGCGGGGCGGGGGGGGGGGGGGGGACGGCCATTTTAAGGCCGATTTTTGAGTACAATGTATCATTCGCTTGGGAAATGTTATCGCTTTTTGCGTATTTACTAGAAAAAAATGTTTCTAAACGGCATCCTGTACAAAATTTCCACCAGAAAATCGACATGTGAAACGTCTCCTCCGGAAACCCGGAATATCTCCGGTATCCAGGAACCATGACTATTCCCGTTACTGCATTATAAAATAACATTAATTTCCCCGTCGAATGCTTTTAAGATAATTAAAATCGGTCAATATTTCGTGAAGTTAGAGCACTCCAAAGTTGACCATATATTTGCCTACCCTTGTTATTTTGTCTACCCTCTGTAGAAGCAACGAACACTCACCATTTCCCAATTCAAGGTCTGACCTAAAAAGGTTTGACAAAATATTTGCGGACACGAAATTTCATCGCATGATTTTCGGTCTGGTACAAACTGACCACGCAATTATTTTAGTAAGTGATGAGAATCTATCATAAGCATGTTTTGAAATCGGAACACAGGAACCCATCAACAAGTCAGTTGAATAAATCAAAAGAAAGGCACTCATCTCCAGTAGGGGTCTTATTAAGAATCTTGTTGGTAATTCATTATAATAACATCCATACTATGGAAACGCTTTCCTTTAATAGAGATCCCTCTTTGGTTTATCAATCCAGCTACCATCCAATCTTCTTCTAACAATGACTTCAATAGAAAAGAACGCACCTGCCGCCTTCAACTCCAACCACGAATGCGTCGATTTGCATCAAGGGGCATTATTATGAACATACTAATAACATACAGATTGGAAAACCAACAAAAAATACTGACGCCTGATGATAATGATGATTATTAAGTCACTGTTCAACGGGCCACAATCTGTACCTCTCCATCCTGGATTAAGCGCAATTTTTGACTCCAAGAAAGCCCAGTTCCTACTTCTGTTGAAGGTGCGCCTTCTATTCTCCTTCCTGTAATTTTCTATAATCCAACTGCCATAAATAATAATTGCCCTCCAGGTCGTAAACAAAAAAAAATGTAGAACGATCTAGGAGAAGGCTGTTTAAAAAAAAAACTAGGCTTACAGAAAAAAAAAATCAGCTGCAATCCACCGTGGCAGCTAGCCCAAGCAGGCTGCGGAAAAAAGTGAAAAAAAAGCACCATAAAATGTGCATAACATTTTCGCGAAATTAACACGCACATACACCGTGGCCTGCTGTGCGTTTCTTTCTCTCTATCCTCGCAACTCATCCATTTATTATTGGCGTAGGTCCCCTCCCCCCTCCCTCCCCCTCTGCCATTATTTCAGCCAGAATAAGATCCAAATAATGGTGCAGCCACAAGCAGGGCGAAATAAATAGTTGCCCATGCGTGAGTGCCGGTTTGTAATGCATTTAAGCACATGTACACATCTACATACGCTCGCTGCTTGCAATCGTTACATTCTGGAGAGGCGAAGTCGGCAAACGAAAATTAAAAAGATGTGTGGTGTGATTAGCGAAATAGCAAATCGTAAAACTTCTTGCTGCGACTTGCTGATGGGTGGAGGGGGAGAAGACGAGTGGAACTGACTAGTACAACAAAAAAAAACATGATTAGCGGTCATTACAACTAGCGCAAAAAGAGGGAGATCGTGAAAATTTCTTCGGAACCCTTAAAAACATTGTTTCAGATTGATGAGTATGAAGCGAGTCGTGCGTTCTGTTATGATGCATTGCAAATAGTGATAAATGCTTGGAAATAATAAAAAAAAACACTCTGTTAATCTGTCAGAGTTGAAGGCGTTCGTCAATGGTTGGCTATTGCAATGACATTCATGTAAGGTCCGGCCCATCAGGCAGTTTACTTGTGTTGGAAGCAAAAATATACACGCTATTTCGAATCTACCCAGTGGCTGAGTAGATTGCACTCATTTTTGCAAGCAGTATGGAGTTTGTAGGGCCTTGCCCCTCGGTGTAGATTGGACTGAATTATTGGAGAGAAGATAGGTAGTGTAGGTAGGTCTGAAGCAGGAAGCGAGCGTATAACAAGGGTCTTGTACGCGGAGAGACGAAGAGACCAGACGTACTAATTTTGGTGCTGTACAAATAAATATCTCTGATTGGAACGAAGCAAGTAAACGGAGTAATTTATTGAACTAACGACGCAACAATTGGCGACGAGGAGTAAGCAGAGAAAGTAAGTTTAGAAATCGGCTAGTAAGCGGCAGTGAAACGTTCGTGAAAATATTTTCCGAAAACAAACATTTTACGGTACTCCAAGATGGCTGGCTTATACGGAGGTTTGCTGAAAAGGGGCGATGAGTGGATTCGCACAGGAAAATTCGGAATATGGATTTCTATTTTTCATTGTTTTAGTAGTTTCGGCATGCGATAAAGTGAAATTGTAGCAGTGGATTTGGATTGTGTGAAAAAGATGGCGATAATGGATTACGATATGACGATGAGCAGTGGATGGTAGAAGCTGCAGAAAATAATCCAATTGGAATTTTTTTTTTTGAGTGCTACAATATGATTTAACTCGATGAATTTGGTGCTTTGAGGTGATTTGAGAATCGGTCAAAGCACGCTCTATGCATTTCTTAATTTCTTTGATCGATTTGATAATCGATTGAGAAGTAATGAAGATATCGATTTGAAGATGTCGATTTGGGAATCGAATTGGTGCCGGTTTGGGAATCGGCCAAAAGCTTGAGATCGATTTGGGAATCGAGTTATGTTTTGACTAGATTGATGCGATCAATGTGAAAATAGGCAAAATAAATGTAATCGATTTGAGAATCGAGCAAGATCTCCATAACGTGATAAATAATGCAGCGTTTAAACGTCCTTTTTGGAAAACAAATAAGAATTCGATAATAATAAGAAACAGGGTCGATTTGGCAGCCTACTGAGTTAAATAAATTGATGTTGAGTTTGGTTCGAGAGTTGAAATTCTTGAAATCGACACATTTGTTTTCTAATTTTTGTTCCAGATGGAACAGTCCCGTATTTTGCCGCCATTCAGATGTAATGACGTAGATAAAGGAAAGCTTCATAGAGAATGAGTGATCTGGAAGCGAGCTCTTGAGTACTACTTCGAATCTGAAGACATTATCGATCAGAAGAAAAAGCGATCCGAGTTGCTGCATTTCGGTGGGCCACAACTGCAAGTGCTGTTCCAGAACCTATCAGATGTGGAAAAGTTTCCCTATGTGACACATACTACGATGTGGCCATCCAAGCTTTCGATGGGTTTTTTCAACCAGGCCGGCAGGATGTATTGGAACGTCACAAACTGAGACGTTTGAAACAACTGCAAGGAGAACGTTTTGCAGAGTTTGTTGTCCGAGTGCGGCAGCAAATTGGTGAATGCGGCTTCGAAAAGTACCCAGAGAAAGCGCGAGGAATTTTGTACGAAATTATGCTGATCGATACGATTGCAAAAGGCTGTCGCTCAGAGAAGCTGCGGAAGCGCATTCTTCAGAAGGACCATACCGTAGAAGAAATTGAGGAAATTGGGAAGTCACTGGAAGAAGTGGAACAGCAAATCAAGGATTGCACTACGGTTCATGAGGAAGAATATGGTGGAGCCCGGGTGTAAATACAAAATTCAGTCCCACAAGCAGCGAAAATATACATCAGCAACAAGTACCGTGGACTACTCCCTTAGAAGCAACGAACAGTTGAAGTGCTTTAAATGTGGATTTAGTGGTCATATTTTTTCGGAAGCGAAGTGCCCGGCGCGTGGAAAGATGTGTAATCATTGTAAGCTGTTGGAGCATTTTGAATCACAGTGCAGCATGCGAAAATCACAGAATGTTGGTCAAACTCAAAATCGTCCAATTTTCAACAGAATTCGCTAGGTAGAAGCCACGGGTAAGAAGGCAGACACATCAACGCGAGATGTTTATTCTGTGGTGGCATCGAACACGGAGGAATCAAAGAAAACCTACTCTATGCGTTCTACTCAGGAAATGATGTTAATATGATGGAATGCAAGGTAGGTGGCGTAACCCTGGAGGTGCTGGTTGATTCGGGAGCAGAAGTCAACCTAGTATCGGAAGCGGCTTGGAAATTGCGGAAAACGAAAGGTGTACGCATTAAAAGTTCGGAAAAATGCAGTAAGCACGTGTTGAAAGGGTATGCGAGTGATCAGCCTATGACCATCTTAGGTTCATTCGTAGCGACCGTAGCAATCGGACAAAACATAACGGAGGCAAAGTATTTCGTAATCAAGAGCGCTCAGCGCTGTTTGCTTGGTGATACGACGGCCAAAGAACTCGGTGTGCTTAAGATTGGGGTTGAAATTAACCAGGTGGATGCCAAAGGTAAGGCACTCTCTAAGATTAATGATCTTCAGATACACATTCACATGAATCAAGAGGTAAAGCCAGTTTTCCAGCCGGTAAGAAGACTGCCGGAGGCGTTGGAGGACGCGGTTAGTCTGAAATAGGACGAGTTGATAGAGGAGGACATAATAGAGGAAAGGAAAGGTCCAACGACTTGGATTTCTCCTCTTGTGGTCATCGGTAAAGCAAACGGCGAGCCCAGAATTTGCTTGGATCTGCGCAGAGTGAACGAAGCGGTACTTCGTGAAAGGCATCCTATGCCGTTGATTGAAGATTTCTTGGCTCGTGTCAGTCGTGATATGATTCGGAGTAAGTTGGACGTGATGGACTCATGTTTGCAGTTAGAACTGGATAAAGAATCACGAGATATTACGGCCTTTATTACTAGTCGAGGAGTTTTACGCAACAAACGGATGCCTTTTGGACTGGTTAAAGCCCCAGAGGTATTTCAGAAGACCATGGACTCTATCCTGGCCGGTTGTACAGGGGTTTGGTGGTACATCGACGACATTTATATCGAAGGAAAGAACAAGGCGGAGCATGATGCTCGCTTGGAGGAGGTTAGAACATAATCAGTTTACTTTTGTTTTACTATTTTATCAACAAGTAACTTAAAAGTAGGCGTTTCAGCCTAAATTTGAAATAAATGAAACTGCAATGACATAGGCCATTTCTTTTATTTGATTGGGTGCAGGTACTCCAGAGACTGAAAGGGCGAAACGTGCAACTCAATTCGAACAAATGCGTTATTGAGGTGACTGAGCTCGAATTTCTGGGACACAAAATTACTAAGGCGGGAATCATTCCTGCAGATCCTAAGACTGAGGCATTGGTCTCTTTCAGAAGGCCAGAAAATGCGAACGAAACGCGCAGTTTTTGAGGACTAGCTAATTATCTAAATCGCTATATTCCCAACTTGGCAACAGTCGATGAACCATTGCGTGACCTAACCAAGAAGGAGTTGTTTTCAAGTGGACGGTCAAACATGAGGCAGCGTTTCAGGAAATAAACAAAGCCATGACAGAATCCACCGTTCTGGGTTTCTTCAACATACGTGATCGTACACTCGTTATGGCCGATGCTAGTCCTTCTGCTTTGGGTGCCACGCTTATACAAGTTGATGAAGAAGGAAAACATCGCATAATAAGTTATGTTTCTAAATCATTAATCGGCAATACTGCCATACAAAGAAGGAAGCCCTTGCATTTGTCTGGAGCGTGGAGAAGTTTTATATCTACCTTTTTGGGAAAGAATTCGAATTGCTAACTGACTGCAAGGCTTTGGTTTATCTTTTCACTCATCGTTCCAGACCATGCGCAAGAACAGAGCGGTGGGTTTTGCGACTTCAAAGCTTTGAATATTCTGTTACTTACATCCCAGGAGATCAAAATGTTGCAGATGTGCCTTCTCGATTGTCCACCCTTCAACCGGTAGCATTCGATGAATTGGAGGAGGTGTTGGTTAGGGAAATAGCAAATTTGTCTGCGGAGGCTGAGGCTATCGACTGGAAGGAGCTGGTGGATGCAACAAAGCAGGATTGAGAACTTCAACAGGTGATGAAGAATCTTACACAGAAACAAAAGCGTTCACGAAAATGAAAACGGACCGTGAACTAGTTCACGTTTTCAGGATTTTTACCTAAAAACGTGATTTAGTTCATGATTACGTGATTCAGTTCACGGTGTATTTTTGCTTGTTCTCGAATCCATGACTGCAGTTCACGGATCTGGGCACGGATTTTTTTCCGTGTAGAGACAATAGTCTGCAGGGGTTGCCTGTCGATTTTCGCATTTTTTCGAATGAGCTGTGCAATGTTGGAGAAGTTTTGATGCGGATTGATCGAGTGGTGGTTCCGGAAAAGCTGCGTAACCGAATATTGCAGATAGCACATGAAGGCCATCTGGGCATACGCATGATGAAAACATTTAAGCGTGCAGTAGTTTGGTGGCCCAGAATGGATAGGCAGATCGAAGGATACGTGAAGAGATGCCAGCCTTGTACTCTGGTAGCCGCACCGGATCCACCGGAGCCCATGTTTCATAAACAGCTATCTTCAGGTCCTTGGGAGGCAATTGCGATCGATTTTTTGAGGCCACTGCCGGAGGGTCAATATTTATTGGTAGCAGTTAACTATTATAGTCGTTTTGTTGAAGTGTCTGAGATGTCGACAATAACAGCGAAAGATACAGTTGGTGAATTGGTTATTATGTTTAGTAGGTTTGGTATCCCTCGAGTTTTGAGGGCAGACAACGGACCGCAGCTCAGCAGTGATTGTGAGGAGTTTCGCAATTTTTGTCGGGAATTCGGAATAGAATTCGTGAATACAACTCCATATTGGCCTCAGGCAAATGGTGAGGTAGTGCGTCAGAATCGTACAATCCTGAAAAGCTTACGCATCGCTCAAGAATTAGGGCAGGATTGGCGCAGGGAGCTACGGACGTTCTTACTGGCGTATCATGCTACTGATCACTCCGTCACAGGGAAGTCACCATCCGAGATGATGTTCGGTCGACTTATAAGAAGCAAATTACCAACAGTTCCTGCAGTTATTAATGATGAAGATGGTGAAATACGAGATCGGGACTGTTTATGGAAAGAGAAAGGGAGGATGATCAACAATATCCGGTATGAATCTGAAACGTAACGTTGTTCATATGAAGAAGGCAGAGGTAGATTTAGAGCGGGTTGCATCAAGTTATTCGCAGCCAGATGGGAGTGAGCAACAGGATGACGAAGAATCGCTTACGGATGAATCTACGAAGAGAGATGGGCATAAGGTGAAGAAGAGTGATTTGCCTCCATCTACGAAACGGTTAAGAGTTGAGCCGAAGAAGTTTAGAGATTATGTACCTCATTAAATAAAACAGTTTTGTAAAAGAAGGGTGGGATGTAGGGTCTTACCCATCGGTGTAGATTGGGCTGAATTATTGGAGAGAAGATAGGAAGTATAGGTAAGGCGGAAGGTGGGAGCGAGCGTAGAAGAAGGGACTGGCACGCGGAGAGACGAAGAGAGCGGATGTACTATTTTTGGTGCTGTAGGAATAAAGAATCTCTGATTGAGACGAAGAAAGGAAACGGAGCAATTTATTAAACTGAAGACACAACAATAGCTACCGTAAACAAACGGATGAAGCTGTCAAATTTTCACAGTATATAGGCAAGTAGTATATATTGACTATATACCGGTGGACCGACCACCAGGCGGCAGGGTGAACGCATGAAAAATTGGCACATTCAGTTGCTGTTTTTAATGCCTCGTATTTTTTTCAAACAAAAACAAAAGCACCCACAGCTAAAATTTGTACCTAACCTATCCAAAGACAAAACAAAAAAATACTCCTAATATCTACCCGCCTTTTCTCTTTTTTCTATCCTATTTTTCTCTACAGCGGGGGGCTCTCTGTGTCTCCGTTGTGGTCTCGTTTGTATAATAAAGAAATTTCCCTTTGGCGCGCATTTAATTTAGTTAATAAGCCGGAGGAGAAGTAGTCCGTAAGATTGTAATGTCATGTGTCGTTTTGTCGTGATTCTCCGTGAAGATGTGTTCTGCGACTGTTGAGTTGAAGTTATTTGAATATCCTTTGTCATTCTAATTGACGGTCTTAGTCACCTCCGCTAGATGTTCATTGAACCTTGGTGCTAAGGTTCTCTTAGCTTGACCTAGATATATTTTGCTGCAGTGTTTACACTTGATTTTGTAAGCCCCTGCTTTGCCTGATACATCTACTGAATCTTTGGTGGAGTCTAACAACAAAGTCAATTGATTGTGCCTACTAGAGAACACTATGTCCAATCCAGATTCCCTAAGTCGGGGTTTCAGCTTTTGCGTAATGACTTTATAAAAGGGGATGGATACACGTTTTAGGGGTTCAAGTGAATCGGAAAGGGTTGTTTGCAATTTCCTATGAAGATTTTCTTCCTTTTAGTTGATGACAGCTTAAATTGTCCTCTTTTCGTAACCATTGTGTCTGGCAGTTTCGACGATATATGCTAATTCTTTGGCTTTTCCTGTTCCATTGAGATGAAGGCTCAACATCCGGTGGATCGTGGGGTGGCAGGTGACCATTTAATGTTGAAAAGAGTTGTTTGAAGTGTAAGGGATGACTCTTTGGGTTTCTGTGGGATTTGACAACGGTTCTCTCACTATTGAAAGGTCGAGGAATGCAAGTTTCCCATCCTTTTCTGCTCCACGATTGAACTTAATGTCTTTGTGGAGATAGTTGATTTCTTGAAGAATTAAGAGGTGATCCTCTTATTTCACTACGGCAAAGATGTCGTCGACGTATCTCACCCAACGAGTTGGTAGTAATCCTTTCTCTTTTAGGATTATTTCTATATTCGCCATAAACAGTTCACAGAGGAAAGGGGATGGCGGGTTTCCCATGGCGGCTCCTTTTAGTTGTTTATAGAATGAACCTCTGAAAGTGAAATATTTCTCATCCGTGCAACGTCGAGTCAGCTTAAGGTACATCCGCACCTTTTGCTTCCATGCTATATTGTCTGCTTGTTTTAAAAGCCAGTCTTGTAGAAGGTTAATCGCGTCTTTGGGCGGTACACTAGGGAAAAGGGCTGTGACGTCGAAAGATACCATTGCTTCATTTATATAACCTGATGACTGTAGATGTTGAGCAAATTCCTGACAGTTACAAACTGAGCATGTAGGGAATTGCTCGAAGATATCTTGAAATTCTTTTAAAAGCCATTTTGCTAGCTTATGGGCTGGAGATCCTACAGATGCAACAATCTCCCTCATTTCGTTTCCGGGTTTGTGGACTTTAGGGAGGCCTTTAATTCTGGAAAGGATGGGGTTTGGTTCACGAAGACGGACTGCTGCATCACCTGGTACTGATTTACACTCCTTTAGAGTTTTATCCACGTGTTGCACCATATTTGGTAGAGGGTCTACTCGAAGCTGCCTGTAATTCTGCCAGGATTCACAAATTTCACACGAGTACCTAAATAACCAACGGAACAGAACAGGGAGAGTCAAAAGGATTTAGGAACTGAGACGGCATTATTCTAACATGAATCAACGAGACAAATTTTGACTTGTACCGAAAATTTCCTTGTAAAGTTAGAATTTTTTACGGAAAATTTGAAAACTGAAATTAAAAATCTGCTGAAAATATTGATGAATTGTGTCTCCGATCGAGGCATTTTAGTAGTAGTTAAAATGGAAGTTGCGAGAGCATCCTTAGAAATTCAGACAAAGTATTATTATTTAGGTCAAAGTCTAACTAACATACTCGTTTTTTTTTATTACAAATACATTTAACAATGTGCTAGTAACGTAAATTCAACAAATAAATCTTCTGAATAAAAAAAAACAAAACAGAACAAAAATAGAAAATTTAAATCCTTACACCAAACCCAATGCTCCTCACATCGAAGCATGACTGAAAGGAATGAACGAAGAAAGCATAATTACAAACATTAATTCCGGCTGGCAACCACCACCCATCCAATCCCGACCGACAAACTCACCTTGGACTTATCCTTCAGTTTGGGCGAAATTTTAAACCTCAAAAACCCACCGCCGGTTGTCGTTGTCGTTGAACTGCCACTGCCGCTGCCTTGCACCGCCAGCTGCCCCTCACCACCAGAACCGTCCCTCTTGTTCTCCTTCGTCGGCGAAGAATCCTTACTGGCACCGGCACCACTGCCACTGCCGCTTCCCGCATCCTTCTTGCGACTGTTGAAAAACTCCGACACCTTCTCGATGATACTCTTCCTGCGCTCACGATCTTTGCACTTACTTCGCGTTCGCAGTCGCAGCTCGTCGCCCGCTCCACCGTTTGTGCCAGTCTACAAATTAAAGAAAAAAACAGGTAACAACTTTCTAAACTCAAACCATAAACGATCAACTTACACTCGGACTCTGCACCAGATTTGGATCGGAAACATAGTCCTGCAGTTTGCTTCCGATCATCGGCATCGGTCCACTGGAAACCGTCGGCGAAATGAAATCCGGATCGTTGCTCAGATTCTTCAGAATCGACACATCGTTGACGCTCTTGGAGGTCATCAGTTTCGAGTGGTTCCGTTCCTTGAATTTCGCGTCATCGGGTTTGTTCTGCAGGAGGGCAGATTCTTGGTCGTTCAACTCCCGTAGGTTGATGTGGAACTTCTTGCGCAGAAGCTGAACGCGATCTTCCGGCGAGAGGCCGAGATCTTGGTTCGATTTGAGCCTAGCTCGGGCTCGTGCTTCTTCGCGAAGTTGCTCCGTTAGGGTAAGGGTTTCGTCGGAAGGTTTCTGCGCGTTGGTGACGGCATTCCGAGGGGTGACCATGAACGTCGATGGTGTTTTGAAGGCCATGTTTTCCTTGTTCGGGAACGTGGGAGCCGGAGTAGAATGTATCAGGGAACACGAGTTGTACGGTTGATTTTTCGGAGAATCAGGGTCGTCCTGACTAAGAAGTCGATTCCTCCGCTCGGGAGCGATCGGTTGATAGGATGTCGTTTGACTTGGCGGAAGTGGCGGATGACCGAGACCGTTGTTTCGGTTGCGACTTCGGTTCAGACGCTTTTCGGCATTTAGCTGTTTCTTCGTTTGCAGCTTATCCATGACTAGATCGTGAATGATGTCCTTCTGCTTGACACGTTCCTTCGTGATCTCTTCGATTTTCTTCTCCACACTTTTTGGCACTTCGATTGAACTTTGCTCGGTGTAAATGCTCGCAACTGCTGATTTCATCGCTGGTGATTCTTGGCCGACTGATAGATCCATTGACTTCTCGTCAGATCCAATCTCCCCTTTAGAGGTCTTACGCTTGTTTTTCTTGATCTCCAGCGAGTCTCTTGCGTTGCTAATCTGAGCGATCTTCTGCTGTAATCGCTTCACGTACTCATCGTATCCCATGTCCTCGATGTTGTTCTTCAGCGAATCCTTCCGGAGATTTCTTTCTAAACTGTTTTTCTTTCCACCGGAGCTGGATTCGGTGGATACTTTTCGCACCGGACTTCCGGAAGACTTATCCGCTTCAAGATGCTTGGAACTGAAGGAACTGACGCTACCACGTCCGCTACTTCCACTCCCGGTAGTGGCGGTTCCCGTTCGGTCCAACACACCAGCCACTATCGTAGGTGCCTCGCTTTCTTCCGTAGTGGTTTCACCGGTTCCCTGCGATGACGTCACCACCAGCAAGCTATCGTCTTCCATGTCATTCAAGCTGTCCGGTTGCTGTTGCTGGTTCATAACCGGATCCATTAAAGCTTTGTTCTGAGCAGCCAGGGCACTGAAGGTGATCTTGGTCGGTGGTTCTTCATTCATCGGTGTTTTGGAATCATCTGTCGAACTGTTGTTGAACAAATAGGCACCCTGTTCTATGTAGTCCACACCGGCGACCTGCTTGTTCACTGCTTCTACCAACTTAGGCTTTATCACCTGCATGTAACTTGGGGTAGGAGGGTCATTACAGTTTCCACCTATAGAATACAATGTTTTTCTGGGATCGCTTGGGTCGACGAACTCCACATAACCTCTATTCTTCAGCATCGCTCGGTTCGTAGTGGAATAGCTTTCGATGCAACTTTCTTCCTCCGAACCTGTATCCATGAATTCAATATCCTCAATGGCTAAATTCTTCATGATTCCATCCTCGGATGATTGCTGTTGAACCTGTTGATGAGACGGCCTTGAAACGACTATTGGAGCCAACGAACTGGAAAGAGCTTTCTTCTGTTGTAGCCGCCCATGCTTCGGTTTGTTTCGTTTAATCGTTCCTTTGTTTGAGTTCAGAGCAAACTCAATGTCTACAAAGTTCTCCGATACGGCATCGTCAGCTGCCCAGTCGGAAAGCTCCGTCTCCGTAAGATTTTGCGCGGTCAGTTCCGTTTCCGAGTCGGAACCTTCAGCCTTAGCCAGCTGTGGAAGCAGCTGTGACGGTGCTAACGGAGTCTTCTCCGCGTCGGTATCCGGAGATCTTCGACTAGTGAAATTGAGATTTCGAGGTTTCTGTACAGGTTGATCGTTACGATCTAGCACCAGCGGAAGGTTAATCAACGATTCCAGTTTGTTTTCATTGCGAGAGTCAAACTTCAAGTCCGGCTTCGGTTGACTAGGACTAGATGGTTGCGAAATTGGAGAAGCTGGTTTGGATGGCGTCGATGGCTGCTGAGTTGATTCCAGTTCCTGAACTGGTAAGGGAATTGATACGACGGGACTCATCACTTGTTTTGGGGGTGTCGGTGTTCGATCACGTTCCAGATCTTCGTCTGATTCGACTTCTTTAGTTTCCTCAACAAGGGCCACGCATATACTGTCCAGATTCATCTCCTGTTGCGATAACTCAGCGGCAATTTGGGTGTCCGGAGGTAGCTTTTCTAGCAGTTTGAGATCCTCTGGATCTCCGATGTACTTCCCATCGATTATCATCAAACTATCAATTTGCATCAACTCGCCCGCGGTGTCGCGAATTTCCACCCGAGGTACAAATCGCTCATCGTTCTGCGTTTCTGGACTGGTGGTTGAGTCCAAAATGAAGTGTGGAATGTCATCCACGCTGGACGAGCTTGACGATGAATCCGATATGCTATCGGAGTCAATGTCCTCATCGTCATCTTCATCTACTTCATCTTCCTCGTCGTCATCCTCTACGTCGTCATCTTGATCCTTATTCCATTCCATGTCCGGAACTTGGATGGAAGTTTCATGTGCTGGGCTGCGAGTACGTTCTTGTTCCTCATCAACTACTACCTGTTCGACCGCATTATCATTCTTATCGATTTTAATATTGCTTATAATATCCGGAACGTTATTTTTTAACTCCCCATTAGTTTGCACCGGTACCCCCCTTGCCGAAGGTGGAGTCATACTGAAGTTCAGCGTAGTCTCCACCAACGACCGATCACAGTTTGGCGAATCTGCCGTCAAATCTATAAACATGTGTTTCAAATTGGACATGTTCCTCATTTCCACAATCTTGTCTCCTTCGTCTTCCTCGTTCTTCTGCTCCGCTTGCACCCCTTTACGATTGTCGTCCTGCAACGTCTTCTCCTTCTCCGGTGTGATTAGATCAATCGTTTCAATGATCCTCTCGTTGTTGTTCGGACGATCATTTTTCTTGCCTTCCTCCTCGCGTTTTATCTCGTTTAGCTTATTCTCAACAAGAGTTGCGTTGACGGTTTCCACGTACCGCTTCTGCCCGACTATCATCTTGCCATCGTACACATTCTCCTTCTCGTCGTTCTTCCCTGCAAGGAGAGCTTCCTTCCGCAGTGACAGCAGAGACGGAACCGGAACCACAGCCGTCTTCTGCAGGAACGTCTGCATCGTCGGACTGATCTCCGGTGCCGGATTCAACAGCTTCTGGCACTCGGTGATATTCGAATGGAAGCTCTTAAACTTGGAATCCAACGCCGAGGCGGATCCACTCTTAAGAACTCCACTGCCACCGGTCGACTCCCCGAGCAAATATTTCTTCTTCAGCTCCAGACTCTTCTTTGACGCGATGCCTTCGGTGCTGGCCGTTTTGCTAAGTGTGTAATCGCCGGGTCGTGGTATCGCGAGCGGGGTGGCCCGATTATGGCTCAGCTTAATCGTTGGGTCCACCTCGACCAGCGGCTTGAACTCCAGATGGATGTCCTTCCGGTGCCGATCGAATCGATACGATGAACCATTCGGTGAGGTTGCTTGTTGCGGATGTTGATGAGCAGCACCACCGGGGACCACAAACTGCCGACGCTGACGGACGCCGTTGTCGATTGTCACTTGCTTAACCTGGGGAAGGGGGAATGTGTTAGAAATAGAGAAAATTGGCCAAAATAGTCAGTGATTCCAAGAACGTTGCATTTGATTTTCCTCAAACTTCCAGTGGGAATTCACACAGATCACTCCGTTTTTTGGAATTACTTACACCCTCCTCCCCAAACAAACAACCCCGTCGTCGCACCTCGACCAGCAACCTACCTGTACTCTAGCCGGTCGTCGCAGGTGCGTATCGTCGATGAAGATTCGCGGCGGCAGCCGATGTGTCGGCTCGTGGTCGAACTCGGAATCGGTGGAAATCTCCGTCGCAGAGTTGATTTCCTCCGAAGCCGATTCCGAATCGGATGCACCCTGAAAGGAAAATGAGAAAAGACTCCGTTTAGACAGATCTTAGATTTGCAAGAGATACAATCAAAAATAGAAAACATCGCATCGCTGGTGAGCTGAGCTGTAAGAGGCGTTAGGGTAGCGCAAAGAGCAGTTCTAGCAGTTCACAAAGGCGGAACTTCCGCCAAAAAAAGGGGGTTAGTGAGCAACAACGTCAACAACACGTTAGGTCAGCTTGTACGGAGGAGCTGGAGGCGTCTTTTCGGGTACGATTTAATCGAAAGAAGATTCGATGTTTTTTTTATAGTGTCAGTATCTTGAATGATTCGTTTGGTTTAGAAGTAAGCAGCTGTCATTGTAAACACAGGCGTCGTGCAGCAGTGTTTTCGATGTTTTTTTTTTCAGTATCTGAATGATTCGATGTTTTCGATGTGGTTAATAACGAGAATTGGAGCCAGTCAATCGCTGATCATCGTGCGATTCTGGGCGTGATCAGCGATCGATCGTATTTTATAGCAGCAAACACATTGATTATAAAATATAGACTCATCGCACAAATCAGTCAGAAGAGAACAAAACAACGCCAAATGTCAAACATATTTCACACCGAAACAATTGTATTACCTCTCTGTCTTTCTCTTTCTCTGTCTTTAGCGCTTGCTTTCGTCTTTCAGTTTCATTCATTTCAGCTTAAATCGTACCCAAAATCCGGGATAGTTTCTATTGTCTTTGGTGTAGGGGAAGGGTGGACTAGTAATTCGATGTATATTCTATGTTTTGACTATGACTATGTTCATGTTTTGACTTTTGGCTTCCAAACGTGGTGAATGATTCGGGGTGGGAATTTGCTAAGAGTAACTGCCTAGGAGATGGAACAGTTGTCTCGACGATTGGAGGGGTCACCTCGGGGATCGCCACTTCGGCGATAGGATCTGCTGGTACCCGAAGAAGAAGAAGGAACGTCCTTACGGGTGTAGTGAGTCATTCGAGATGGTTGGGTAATGGCTTTGGTAGTGATGCGACTCATAGCTGCCGAGCCGGATGACCCGTAGGTAGATATTGGGTGATATGAACTACTTGTAATGGGCGTACGATGAGAGGTAGATGTCGTGATTGGATATTTATCGTCATCGCTTTCGTTTTCTAGCATTTCACGAATATAGGGGTTTGGATCATTCCTGGTTACTTGTGAACGAATGAACTTGTTAGCCTTCTCGTGAAGTCTTTGACTGCGGTTGACTATGTTGCTATTATCAGCGGTAGTCTGGCGAGAATATCTAGTTTTCGGGACATCCCTTGAAGGCATATCGTACGTTCTACTTGATGTGTACGGCACGTGAGCAGAAGTCTTCGATTTAGGTATAGTGTGCGACATTGGCAGATCGTCCAAATGCATCGTTTCCGGGTAATATCGTCCACCGGTGCGGCTGATCGGTACCTCCACCTCGTAAGCTGAGGTACGTTGTGGCCGACCAGAGGTGCCGCCTGTATGAATATCCGAATCGTACATACGATGAGACCTGGCAACACTAACGGGTACTTCAACTTCGTGATGATGGCCATGACGCTGTGCTTTCGGGACATATTCATCCGGATCATACCACTTCGGCAGATCCGGATTCGGCATTTCAAACGAATCCATGGCCCTACGATTAATCCTCGGAACGTATTCCTCAGGATCGTAGTCTTTAGGAATAGCCGTCTTGCCGGAAATCTTCCTACGTGGCTTACTCTCCACCTTCAAGTCCTCCAACCTTCGCTCAAGCATTTTGATGTCTTCCTTCTTGTGCGGCTTGGGCTCCTTATAGTACGGGACACCGCGATCCAAGATAGCTTCCCATTTAGAAAAGTCTGTGCTACGAGGAATCGGAGATTCCCTATCAATATCAACTCTCGTAGCTTCCACATCCAGTCTGGACGTATCAGTAGATGATTTCCACTTTCTCATGTTCTCTCTTCTTCTGTTGTTCTCGCGCAAATTTGACAGATCTTCATCCGACCCATCCATGTTGAGATGTCGAAGCCGAGGATTCACCAGATGTTTGCATGACGATGGAGGCTCTATATCGAAACCGAAGTCGCGCAGCTCTTCCAATGATTTCTTACTGTGTCGTCTACCCGCTTTGGAATAGCCCGGCACATCCAACCTATCAAACGACTTGGACCGGCGCTTCAGTGGCTTGTGTTGATCTGGCACTACGTAGAATGTATCGACCACTTTATTGTCCTGCTTGACGAACACCTGTTCAACGACGAGATTGTCAATGCTGGAAGATTTCTTTGCGCGCCACGGATCGATACAGATGGAGTTATCGAACGGTTTACCAACCACGGGTGAAACACTTCGCTCGATTGGCTTTGGTTTACGAAGTGGACGCTGGGGTTGTTGCGGGCTCAGGTCAGCCGGCTCTCTTGCTTTCTCCTCCAACATATGCTTGTACGTAGTGAAGTCCGATTTCGGTTTCTTATCCATCGTAGGAGGCGGTTCGTAGAAAACCGGACCTACCATATCCGTTCCAACCAGGCCGGACGAAATATCTCGCAGAATGCTCGCATAGTCACTGTTAACTCCACTGGTGGAAGGTTGCGGTACAACGGGTTTGGTGTCTTCCGTATGAAGAGTGTAGACTTGAATCTCCTGCGGCATGTGTGAGGTTATGGGTTTTATTTTTTCCGTGTGGCTTAAGATGTTCAAGGTCGGTGGTTCCTCAATCGGTTGTTTCTTCGTCATGTTGACGATGTCTGGAAGTGACGTGTTGATGACTTCTGAATCTTCTACCTTCGACAACAAGGTCTTCCCTTCCGGGATGTCGGTAGTCTCGGTTAATGTCGTCATCATTAGGTCTAACTTTGGATCAACCTTTGTGACGTTGCTCTGCTTCGGAGGAGTCTGGAATTTTGTTGTGAGGAACTTTTCTGTCAACTCTTTCGTTGTCTGATTGAATTCTTTTTCAGTTAGCGAACCAATACTGGTCTTCGAGGCAGTTGGCTTTTCTACAATTTCATGATTCACCGAAGGTACCTGAATACTTGGACTTCTTCTACGGGGTGCCGGCTGCGGTTTCAGGAGAGGCGTCAATTTAATCGGATTGCGTTCAGATTCATCCTCGGATGAGAGCAGGTCGTCAAGATTGATCACCTCAACCGTTTCAACGCTATCCAGCAGATCTTCAAAGTTCAATATATCGTTTTTATTTTTTGATTCGCGGCTAAGAATGCTCCGCTGTTGGTCAATATCCTCCGGAACTACCATCTTGAAGGATGACCTGCGCTCCATAGGTCCATTTGGAGGCTCAAGAGCCGATGAAGCTTGTTGACTCTTCGTAGATGATCGTCGCTCGAGTGGTTTCGGCGTACTCAGCAAAACAGCTGGCGGACTTGACTTCTTAACAGAAACTCTCCGCTCCAGAGGAACAGGCGTTTTCTGTTCGTCGCTTTCAGTGACTTTCGACTGAATCTTGAATGAAGTCTTCCTCTCCAATGATGGCTGAGCGCAGGGCTCTCTCGGTGAAGATGCTACAGGTTTCGAAGGAGAAGGTGCCTTCTGCCTGATATACGTCTCCTTGATTTGAGTGGATCGATCTAGATTGATCTGCATCAAATCCTTGGAATCTTCAGACGGTTTTGGCTTCGCAGGGTCCGGAGATCGTTTTTTGATGGATCCCTCACGAATAACTTCCATTTTGCACTCCTCTCGTCGGAAGGGTGACAGAAGATTCTTCAACGAAGAACCTTCCGGTGCAGCAATGGTTTTGGCACGTTGAAGCTTATTGAACATCTTCTGGAAGGAGGACTTTTTCCTTTCCGCAGGTACGGGCATTTCATCGGCCATGTCGTCGAGGTTTGCTCCCGGCATAATTTCCATGACCAATTCGTTGATTTTGTTTCGCAATACCGGAGTGGATTCTTCGTCTTGTTTGTCCTCCAAATGAGGGTGAGGCTTTGTAATGATAGTGCTTCGGAATTCGGATAGCGTTCGAGGTACTTCCACTTCGCGGACCTGCACAAGTTGAATTTTATTTTGGACGGCGGTTTTGGGAGGTTCGTTTGAGTTAACCTCTGCAGCACGGAAGATAGCCTCGTGCTTCTTGCGTAGTTCTTCGAAGCAAATTTCATCGGAAGACATTTTGCGTTCACGCTGGGGAAGGGCTTCTGATTTTGGCGAGCTTGAAACGAGATTCTGTGTTTCTTGTTTGGACACGACCACTACAGGCTTAGTGTCGTCCGATTTGACATGGACCAAGGATTCAATTGGAAGGTTCGCAAGAACAGCTTCAGAAGGAATCACTGGTATAGGTTTAACAGTTAGAGGTTTAGTGTTTGGCGGTTTAACCACATCAACTTGAGGTGTATTTGGGAGTACTATTTTTTTGGACATCACTGGAGTAGAGCTGACACTGTTTGGCTTGGTCTGTAGATCCACTGATTCAACATTCATCGTTGGATTCTTTGTCATAGTACTTGAAGATACGATTTTTCGAACCATCGCCGGAGTAGACTTGGGAGTGCTAGACTGGATCTGTTGAACACCAGATTCTGTAGTCGCCGCCACTGGAATCTTCGAGGGTTCGGTTCTTGCTTGAGCTACGTTAACCGATGGAGTATTGGCAAGCACAGGATTCGCATTCGAAACCACAACCTTCGATTCGGTTCCAACTGCGATAGAAGTTTTCAAAGGTTCAACTCTTGCGTGACTTTCAACAACCGTTGAAGATTTGGAAGTCGCAGCTTTTCTTGCCATCACAGGAGTAGCCGATAACGGAGTAATCGATTTCGGAACCACAACCTGCGATTCTGTTTCAATTCCCATGGAAGCTTTGGAAGGCACTGTCTTGCGAGCCACTACCGGAGTACTCTGTGAAGTCGAAGATTTTATATTTTGAGATACAACGGGAGTTTCCACAGCGGTGCTTTTGGGCAAATCGTTTTGAACAACGGGAATCAATTTGGGAGAGATTGAATTCTGAGAAATCACCACCTTTGTCGGAGTTAGCTCGGAAGATTTTGAAGATTCAATAGCCTTAAATGTTGGAGATACTGGTGTAGTCGTTTCCGACTTTCGAACCACGACCGGTGAACTTGGAGGGGCCAGCGTGGGAGTTGCTACTTTTCTTGACAAAACGGGGGTAGAAACGGATATTTTCGACTCTTGAACCACAACCTTTTTGAAGGCTTCCGTAGTTGCTGAGCTGTTAGCCAGTTGCTGATCAATGGTAGTTTTAAGTTGAATTTTTTGTGTTTCCGGTTGCTTGAGTACGATCTTCTTTGCCACGGACATTGGTGTTGGTTTGGCGTCTACCGGCAGTACCGGCGATGCCACGGTCCTCTCTTGCTTCTGCTTCTTCTTTGTTTCACTAGTAGCTTTTTCTTCTTGTTCGGTTCCATTCGGTTTTGACTCGGTCCTCGTCTGGGGGGCCTGAAAGGGCTGAATCTTTAGCGGTTCTGCCGGTTTAACGACCGGCATCGGTTCCGGTGCTTCGAGCAACTTCTCGAAAGCTTCATCCACCTTACCTAGATCACCGGGATCGCTAGTTTTGCTGTTCAAACTGGTCATCGACGCTGAACGCGAATCGAGCTTCGATAAACTGGCGAGGTAGATTTCCTCCAAGGTTTCCTGCATTTTTACCGGAACGATTATCTTGAATGGTGGGCGTTTGATTGTCATCTTGGGGACACTGGAAAGCTTCTTGGAAGACGGCGGGGAGTGTTTGGGTGAAGACTTTTTTGGGGGGGACTTTTTCTTGGTAAGTTTGGGACTCAGGCGTTTCTTCGGTAGACCGAGGATCTCGTCAAAGTTGTCCAATAGAGATTCGTCACCTTCCTCTAGCAGGTCATCGAAAAGCTGCTCGTCCAAGTTGGGAGATTGTCTTTTCGGAGGAGTTTGGGACTTTTTTTGGACCTTGGGAGAAGGGGTCTTGCGGGTGGGCGTTGGTGAATCTTCGATTTCATTGAGTATATTTTCGAAGAGATGGTCTTCGGGAGTTGTTGGTTCTGGTTTGGCGAGGGATTTCTGTTGGTTACGAGTCATTTTGGGTGATATCGGAACGTCTTTTAGCAGGTCATCGAATATTTTGTCGTCCGAGTCAGGGGTCTTTTGATGAACGGGTTGTTTGGGTGGAGAGTTGCTCTTCTTCGTTGCAGGTCTAGGTGAAGGTGACTTTTGTTTGGCTACAGGTTGGAAGGCGAGTGCGTTTTTCACTGGGACAGATGGCGGCATGGCAGATTCAGTTTTGGATTTTTTGACAGCTTGGAAGGCTAGGATATTCTTTTTAGGAGGGAGAGGTACAACCGGGGGTTTTGGAGCTAATGCTAGTGAAGCGATTTGTGTGGGAGCAGTCTTCCGAATAGCTCCTGGAGATTCTACGCTGTTCTTTCGTGAAATAGCCGGTGAGGCCATAGAGGACGAAGGAGTCGATGGAGAGGACTTTGCCGTACTGGGGCCGAAGTATTTCAGAAGTTCAACATCGTCTGGTTTCTTGCGGGATGGCAAGGGGGAACCTTCTACGCTGGAGACCGAAGACGGAGAACCAATGCTGGCTTTTGCACTGGTAGGGGCCGAACTGCTGCTGGTGGGGAAGTACTTAGATAAATTGACACCTTGCAAAGCGGAGACGTCCTTGTTTGGCAGTTGCTTCGGTTTCTGCTCCAACTGATTCTTTTTGGCTGTGGTGAAGAATTTGGCAACATCCTTCTCGCTTCGCACCCCAACGATTCTGGGACCTTCGACTGCGGACTTGATAGATTGCATGTTGCTTTGGAATTTTTAGCCTCGACCTTCTTCATGCGCTTATCCAGCGCAGCCTGGTCCCGCTTGATTTGATCGAGAAAATCATCAGCGTCGTCTCGAACTTTAGAGGACTTGGGTCGACTACGCCGTTTGGAGAGTGGAGTGCTACGACCACTACTCAGATCATCTTTGAACATTTCTTCGAACGCAGCATCCTCACTTACTGCGGAAAACGTCGGCGAGGCACTCGGTTTCTTGTGTTTGCGATGTATTTTCAGAGATGGCGTTGGAGAGGAAGGAATTTCAGGGGTTTTTGGTTTTTTCAAAGATGGCGATGGTGATGGTGGAACCTCGGAACGTTTCTGCTTCTTCAGGAAGGAGTGGGCGATGGGGGTGGTTTCAGTGTGGAGACGGAAGATTTTACGCGACGCAATGACGGCGTTGCGGGACGCTGGAGGAGGTTCTATTTTGACCGGTAGTATCTGATTGTTGAGGGTAGTTTGTGGGGAGTCGCTGAGAATTTGTGGTGGTGGTGTTGCCGACGGAGGAGGCGTTTGGGTTTTAGGCGCTTTGATAAAGGGTGCTTATGCTGTTCATAAGACCACCGAAGAAGGATGTTTTTGGCTTGGAAGCCTCTGCGGTGACGCCGGTTGGGGTAGGCGATGACGACGACGG
>JAHHFK020000476.1:0-145613 GCA_024533555.2 Aedes koreicus
TAACAGCGAACACGAAAGCACATAACTTTGCCGTCACTCTCTTGAGGATTTGAAAAGAATCGAGAATGTCTTCTTCATGCCACATGGGCTGGTTCGTCACACCAGGGAGAAGACCTAGACCAACACATGGGCCGGGATCAATGGCGTTACACAGACAAAAAGAAACATTTAATTTTCTGCGTTATCTAATGCACATAAAGGAATGCTAGATTTGGCAGAAATAATGGGATACTTCATGTAAATTTTAGCCAGATAACGCCTGAATCTAGCCTGTTGCATGAAATTGTTAAACATTGTTGTATGCCGCATGAAAGATTATAAACAATTTCGTTGTTTATGCCTCCTTTGGCTTGGAATTCAACGAAAGATTGATTCGAAATTGATGAATAGATGATGTGTTTTTATTTATTTAGACGAGATTTAATTCAAACTTGATTTACGCTAAGGAGAGTAAACAAAGATTCCATATAAAATTAAGTGCCCCGAAAAAGAAACAGACGCAACTCGGCAAGAGGTGTGTTTGAATGCATTGATTTTCTCTTCTGTTTTGACTGAGTCTGTGTCGGTATCAGGGAACCGAAATTCACACGACTTTTTAGTACGATGTAATATGTTCAAGACAGATACAATATATTTCGGGTTATTGGAATTAGAAATAGAATTACAATGTTACTGTGTTCAGCAAAGTTATTCAGTAGGTCAAGGCCTTTTCATTGGCGAACAGTTCAGGATTTAGATTCAGGAATATGCTACACACTTAGAAAATATTAATTTTACACGAGACGTACTTAATCTTTGTAAAAAGTCGGGGAACGAAATTTCGTGTAAAACAAAGTCTCCTGAAACTGAAACATTCGCAAGTCGACAAAAAGTACGATTGATTAAATTCATTTTCTTATCTCTTAACTCATTCTTATGTCCTAAAGGCAGCTTGCATGTGTCGTTCTTAGGGCACCGACATTTACATTACATTGTTGTAGTGTGCAGTTAGGTTGAAATTTGCGTTTGTTCTTATTTACACGACCCGAAAAACTCAAATGATAACTTACAGTATTGGACAAAACATGTGCAACTCAAATCAAGAAATCATAAAAAGCATCAGTAAACTTCAATGTTTAGAAATCGAAATCGAACAAGTTACTGCAGTTGACGGTTCAGGAGTCTAGATGTTTGCTACATGATTATTGCAGCAATCAGCTGTCAACTAACAGATCACCGGCAGTGTTTTGTTGAGATGAGCCATTTTACGCTGGTCAAAACAAGTGCAACTTCTCGCTTTCTTGGACTTATTGCTCTAGAAGTGTTTAATAAAAGGTGGAAAAGGTTTCGTTTGTGGACAAAAGTGTTCTTAGTTGCGTTATTGTACCATAACAAGGTAAATATTGCATGATAAACATTGAGAAAAGTCAATACTCATGTTTTCCTTATATTTATGTTATTAGACACCAACATTGCTCCTGACAGCCTTGGATTAGAACTACGAAAGAAAATAATCGATGATTACAAGAGCGGAATGTTACAAAAAACGATTTGTGACAAATACCAGGTGAACAAAATGGACCGTTTCAAGACTGTGCTCAAAATTTCATTCAACCGGGAAGATTTCTGTGGACAATAAAGGTGGAAGACCACGGTCCACCACGTCAAGAGAGGACTCTATGATCGTCATATGCATAAAGAAAGATCCTTCCAAATCTTCCTTCAAGGTGCAAACGGATTTACAGTTTCTGTATCGGACCGGACAATCAGACGACGTGCCGTTGAAGCCGGATTATTCTCTCGATGCCCTGCGAAGAAACCTCTGATTTCACTTAGGAACCAGAAGAAAAGACTCTCTTATTGGCTGGGATGTGCCGAAATGGCGGACGGTTCTGTTCAGTGATGAGTCGAAGTTCAACATCTTCGGAAGCGACGGGATTTGCCGTGTACGTCGAACGACTGGAAAACGCTTAGATTCACGGTACTGCCAGAAGACGATGAAGCATGGCGGAGGCAATGCCTTGGTCCAATTCATCGAATCGATGGAATCATGGACCGTTTCATGTACAATAACATCCAGAAAGATGTTATGCTGAATGGAATATGCTATTAAAATGGATATTCCAACAAGATAACAACCCCAAGCACACCGCCAAAGTGGTCAAACAGTGGTTTAAGGATAACCAAATAATGGTGATAGACTGGCCGCCCCAATCTCCGGATCTTAACCCCATTGAGAACCTGTGGAAGATCCTGAATCAGCGAATTGATCGTGAAGGTGTTCGAAATAAGGATCAGTTGTTTGCACAAATCCAAAAGGCTTGGGCAGCAATTCCACAAAACTTCATTGACCACCTGATCGAGTCTATTCCTCGCAGATGCAAGGCCGTAATTGAAAATAAAGGATTCGCTACGAAATATTGAAAGCCAAATTGAATTTGGTAAACAACACGCGAAGTTGCACTTCTTTTGTCCAGGAGGAAAACATTGACTTTTTATTTCTGTTATTTTTTCATGAATTGTTCTGTAAGAATAATGATTTTTTTTTGTTATAATAAACATGAAAAGTGCTGTTTCTACAAACTAAAACACATTTTTCTCCCAATTGACTTTTTATAAACCTTCAATGTAGAGTTTCATGATTGGGATTGACTGGTTGCAAATGTTTTGTCCAATACATGAATACTGAATGACATTATCCAGAAGCTGCTACTGTAAATACAAATTCAAATCCTTTATGATGCCAGTTTTGATCTCAAGGATCTAGTTCAAGTTACCGTCAGTAAAATCCAAGATGTCGTAATCAAATTTATTATTGAAAGAAGGTTCTTCAAGGCAATGAATTATAGTGATAAACTTTAGCTCAATCTTATCCTATAGGATTCATTTTATTCCGTCCTCTTCAATGGCTCATAAACATTTAAAATAAAAGAGTCTCAATCCGATCGCTCACCAAAAAAAATATACTCACAAGATTCATGAATTCTTAATTCGTTTATAATAATATCTTTAAATATAGATCTAGTGACTGTAATTAAATTTAAATTTAATTTAAGTCTCATTAGTCACCTGGTTTGTGTACATCTTAATTGATCTTATTTCACATGTTATTTTCTAAGTGTGTATACTTGGGTTATTACCATCAGAAATCCACTGAAACATTTCCAAAAAGGTGTACCAATTTGTTCGGCTGTGAATAATTTTGCTGGAATAAATAAAGTGTGTGGGAGTCTAATTTTGCTGGCACCTTCAGCCCCTTTCCCTAAATTTTCCTACTGTGTCAAAATCGAATCACGCCTAAATCGAGATCCATCTGTTCATAATTTTCCAATCTGATTCACTTGAACTAATAATTTATATGCAACCAGCTTCTCTCGTGTATAAATTAGTGTGTTAATTTATGTAACAGCTAAACTGATCACGTTGCACTATGTAGATGCAAAAATCAGCAAACGTTTTTCATTTGCACATTTCTGATCCAGTTAGCACAACCGTTATCAAGCCATCTGATTTAAATAGGTTATTCGCCCGAGCACATTATGTAAGTCACGAATGGCTCTCCGTTACTCGATAGTCTTCAGCAGTGGTTCTTCAAATCATCTTCCACCAGTACCAGTGCGGTAGTGCATTTGTATTTTCCAGAACATACTTATATGCGATGCAGCTTGACAAATGAGCGTCAACCACACATACAGCGACCGAGCGTGATAAAAGCCAGAGAAGGTCGTTGGATCTGCGATGCTGTTGTTTTGTCAAATATTTAACATCCTATTATCATATGGCGGGGATGAGCACCATGTTTCTAAACCGAGAAAAGTAATACACAATATAACCACCGCTTCGGAGCGGGTTTCAGACCGGCAGTTTTGAATACTGATGGTCATAGAGCCCCATCGAAATCGAACCGAGTTCACAAAACCAAACCTGTTTATTTTCTGGCAGCCTTTGGCGATAACATTTTTGCGATTTATAACGAAAAATATACCTTCGTTGTTCGAATGGGTGCTTCGTGGTTGTGACTAACAGAGGGACATTAGCAATTCTAATTCAGAACAGTCAATCTTCAGACATCGGGAAGAAGAGAACCGGCCGCCGGGGCATAGAAATATAAGCTAACAACCATGTCCTTGTTCAAGGTGACATTCTTTGGCTGAAAAACCTTGAGTCTGTCTTGAGATTTACGACTGTGTTGATTTTTAATCTTAATAGAATAATACCTATGTTTTCCTCTATTTCATTTTTTCCATTAGAAATTTCACCTTCTGACAATCGCATCACTGCTAGCGGTCTGTTGGGCAGACATTCCGTTGCTGGAACTCGGACAAGACCAAGAAGCAGAAAAAGCGGCCCAGCAGTTCAGGAATGTGCTTGAACCAAGTGAATCGGAAAACGTTTTCAGTGGGTATTCCAAAGAGAAACCCATCGTTCCTTTCGAGCCGAAATGCGAAGGAGGGCCGGATGTTTGTGGTTACCCTGATGGCACTCCATCTTGTCCATGGGAGACGCGAACAGTTACGAAAACAGCTACTGAAACAGAAACCAGAGTATCGACAGAAGTTCAGACGAAGGTTCAAACGGAGACAGTAACAAAGACTTATCCAACGACGGTTACGGAAACAACTACCAGTGTAAGGCCGTTCTGTGGAAGCACCAATTCCTATCTTCCTCCAGAGCCGGATGTTACTACTACTGTCAGACCTAAAGCAAGTACTACAACTGTAACATTGCCACCCACAACAACAACCATTACTTCTCGTGGATCACCAGTCGCTACGACTCGCACCATTACTCCAACAACTACGATCGTCATCAGTCAAACTCCTTTCGTTACAAATACTCGCACTGTTACTCCAACCATTACCAGTGTTTTCACTGCCAGCAGTACTTCGGTCACTAGGACAATCACACCAACGTCTACCTTTTTAACATACCTACCATCAGTATCCATTACCCGAACAATCACACCCACTTTCACCAATTTGGAGTATCTGGACTCGGTTACCCTTACACGAACCATAACTCCCACGTATACAAACCTTCAATATCTAGCTTCCGTAACTGTCAATCGAACGGTTACTCCAACATCCACGAGTCTATTCTATGTTCCATCTGTAACGGTAAACAGGACAGTCACTCCAACAAGTACTAATGTCTTCTACGAACTGGCAGCCACTGTCAACCGAACTGTTACTCCAACCTCTACCAACGTTTTCTATGCTGCATCGGTTACCGTTAACCGAACCGTTACACCCACTTCAACCAGACTCACTTATCTGGACTCGGTAACCGTAGACCGTACTGTTACTCCTACTTCGACCAGACTGATCACGCTAGATTCAACAAACACCCAAACTAGAACAGTTACGCCTTCCTTCGTTGTTCAAGAAACTGCTGCTACACGGACCATCACAAGGTAATTTCTACTGAAGTATAACTAAGTATTTCCTAGACTAATCAACGCCTCTTTTTTTCAGAACCTTAACGCCATCGTTCGTGGTCCAGTCAACCGAACCAACGACCACTGTTACTAGAACCTTCACTCCAACCAACATTATCACGACGACCGCCAAGACCACCAATACCATCACTCGTACGGAAACTCCGCGAGCGACCAGCACTACAACAATCTCGGCTCCGGTGTTAACCGTGACCTCACGAGGAACGAAAACCGTCACTGTAACTCCCACCTTGGAAGTAACCCCAACAATATACTCCACCGTCACACTTCCTCCTGCGCCACAAACTGTGTGCAAGCCGGTCAATGCCTACCTTCCCGCTCCGGGAGAAGTCACTTCCGTTCGTACCGTAACAGTGACTGAACGACAGACGGAAACGGTTATCACCTGTACTCCAACCAATGCATACCTCCCGGTCAAGGAAACTGCCACCTACAAGCGATCGCCGCTAATCCGTGATATCGTCGCACCGGAACCGGAAAGATTCAACCTGATCTAGAGCCCCGGATCTAGCGACATCGTATGAACAGGAAATACTCTGCCCCGTTGTAGTAGTTATAGTAAGCGAGATATGCCAGAAGCGAAGCTTCCCTTTTCAATCTTTTCCCGAAAGCTGGTGCTGTCCATCCAGATTTTCTGTTTTTCCTTAGGCGAGATAAAACAAATACTCAACATTTCCCTGTTGATACAAAGTTCAACGCTGTGTTAGCAATAGATTTTTTTTTCGTTCACTGTAGTGTACATAGTTTTTAAAGGCGGTTGTAGCCAATGAGCTGGCTGACATGTTTCGAGGAAATGACCAAAATAAACATGAACATAGCCGGTTGGAGAACGAAAGTAGATTTTATCCGCGAAACGATACCATAGAATTAAACGAAAAAATAAAAATATAAAACATGCTGCTTAATAGAAACCCAAAATGTGTTCAAAACGAAGGCACTTACAATAAAGACTTCATGGTTGTGTTTTTGAATTGATAAATAGCTGGTGGTTTGCTTTAGGCCTGTGTTATGATGAGCTCCAAACAAGTTCGATGCGTTGCTTGCAAATGTCTTGCACTACACAGATAAAAAGAAACATTGAATTTTCTGCGTAATCTAATGCACATAAAGGGAATGCTAGATTTGGCAGAAAAGAATAGTATATTTCAGGTAAATTCAAGCCAGATAACGCCTGAATCTAGCCAGTTGTATGAAAGATTGCAAACATTGTAGTATAGCGCATTTAATATTGCAAACAATTTCAGTGTTTACGCCTCCTTTGGCATGGAATTAAACGAGGGGAAATTTTACGCGCTTGTTAAAATTCATTATTTTTTACTGTGTGATTTAGTGATTCCTAGTAAATCAATAGGCATTGATATCAATTTACTGTTAATTTTATATGACATTACGTCAAATGACATTCTGTCAAATGAAGTTTAGTTCATAGTAGAAAATATAACCATATGTTTTTGACGTATGACTTACGTCTCTCTATTCTGTTCCTGTATAGGGGCACCGTTCTAAAATTTCTGAAATTGACCGCGTTACGCAGGATTGGAGATTTTGAACGATAATATCTCGTTTTTGGCACACAGAAATTTTACGATAAGTATTTCATTCGAATGGTAGAAAATCAAAGCTGAATCCCTGTTGCTAACATAATTCATAACATTTATTTAAACTAATTGAAAAGTACTTTAAAGAAACACATAAAGCTATTGGTCGAAAATGACATCATATTTGCGTCACGCTCTAATTTGTTCATACTGCCACAATTACCGTGCCAGCGATAATAAAACAGGTGGTGACGTCCGACCAACCATCATTCTCAATTCGAATTTTGGAAAGGAAAGGTTGAGGGAAAAGCAAAATCCCCTCGAACCGCGTTGGTTTGCAGTTCCCAGTCGATAGTATTCACCGTCTGCTCCGGAAAGGCAACCACGCTGAGTACGTTGGTAGGAAACGCCTCCCGTGAAAACAAGAAGACCACGTCACCTGCAGCTGGCCATCTGCAACGACAAGGAGCTGAACAAACTTTTCTCCGATATGACAATTTTACAGGGTGGCGTCCTGCCAAACATCTAGGCCGTCCTGAAGACCGAGAAGAAAATTTCAATCGTGAACCAGTTTCACTCCGAAATCCGTTTTCATGACGACCAAATCAATTTGCCCAACTGAAGAGTAAGTTTGATCGAAATTTCTCTAAAACTCATCGAAATTTCCATTACCACGCACCGGCTTAGCATGCACAGAAAAAAATAATTAATTTTAACAAGCGCGTAAAATTTCCCGTCGTTTAATTCCAAGCCAAAGCAGGCGTAAACAACGAAATTGTCTGCAATCATTCATGCGCCATGCAACAATGTTTGCAATCTTTCATACAACAGGCTAGACTCAGGTGCTATCTGGCTAAAATTTACATGAAATATCCCATTATATTCTGCCAAATCTAGCATTCCCTTTATGTGCATTATGTAACGCAGAAAATTCAATGTTTCTTTTTATCCGTGTGGCTTTGCTTAAACAGCTGCATCCCGGATAAAATGGTCCAAAACTTTACTTAGTATTCATATATAAATCCTATTCGCCATTTAACAATAGTAAGCATGAATGAATATTATTAACAGTTAATTCGAGCCGAACCATGTGTATATTAATCTAGTGTATGGGATAGGTAAGGTTCGTGGTATATCCTAGTTGTACTTAGTGGATTAGTTGCAGATAGTAGTTCAGGTTAGTGGATGACGGTGGCAAGCAAATTGCAGCCATTGCATTGGTATGCAGTCGGTTGACTCAACCAGTGGAGAATGCTTAGCGAGTTTGTTTCATTGTTGAGACTTTTCTATGGACTTTTGCTTGGTTTGCACTCCATATTTTTCAGTAGTTCGAATGTCATCTATTTCTTGAATAATGGTGATTCTTGTCAATGGGTACTTTATCAAATTTTAGGGAAATTTTAAGAGTTATAAAAAGTTGACTTCCATAATTTTCGTTGAGTACTAAAATATTTAACGCTAATAGCATACACAGATAGAAAGAAACATTGAATTTTCTGCGTTATCTACACAGAAAAAAATAATTAATTTTAACAAGCACGTAAAATTTCCCCTCGTATAATTCCAAGCCGAAGGAAGCGTAAACAACGAATTTTTTTGCAATTTTTCATGCGCCATACAGCAATGTTTGCAATCTTGCACACAACAGGCTAGATTTAGGCGTTATCTGGCTAAAATTTACTTGAAATATCTCATTATTTTGTGCCAAATCTAGCATTCCCTCCATGTGCATTAGATAACGCAGAAAATTAAATGTTACTTTTTATCTGTGACATGCACACAAAGGGTTTGCTAGTTTTGGCAGAAAATAATGGGATATTTCATGTAAATTTAAGCCAGATAATGGCTGACTCTAGCCTGCTGTATAAAAGATTGCAAACAATTTCGTTGTTTACGCTTCCTTTGGCTTGGAATCAAACGAGGAGACATTATACGCACCTGTTAAAATTCATTATTTTTTCTGTGTAGGGTTTCATGGTTCTGTAGACTAAATAAAACACAGTAGAAATTTATTAATTCGATTACATCAATTAACAAGGAGCCCTACGTCAACTTTGCAGTGATGTCACGGACAAATTGTTTTTTTTTCTTCATCATACACGCAAAAAAAAACCGCAGTAGAAACTACCATTTCGAGGGTTAAATTAAGCGCAAACACCAACAATTTTCACCTGACTATAAATGCGTTTGATTTTACCATGCCTACGATTAGATCGACCATGGTACGGTTGATATCAATATGAGGTCTGTCAAATATACCACAAATGTTGAAGTTTTTACCATAAACGTAGTAAATTTGACTGAAATTTCATGGTAGTTTTAAAGAAAGGCATAGTCGGGTAAAATGGTAGTTTTTACTACAAGATTTTTTTCTGTATATGTATTTTCAAATATTTCTCCAATAAAAACAACGCAGTTGTAAATGGTTTATACACAGATAAAAAGAAACATTGAATTTTCTGCGTTATCTAATGCACATACAGGGAATGCTAGATTTGGCAGAAAATAATTGGATATTACATGTAAATGTAAGCCAGATAACGCCTGAATCTAGCGTGTTGTATGAAAGATTGCAAACAATTTCGTTGTTTGCGCCTTCTTTGGCTTGACATTAAACAAGGGAAAATTTTACACGCTTGTTAAAATTAATATTTTTTTTCTGTGTAGGTTGGTATCGAGTTCGAAAGAAATTTCTTTTTCTATATCAATCCCATGTTAAATTCCGTTTACTGAAACGGAAAAGTAAAGAATCGAAAAGAAATTTCTGCAGCAGTATCCACCTAAAGAACGAAAAATAAAATTGGAATTTGTAAGGTTTCAAGGCAAACTAATGGGAGCTGTCACTTTTACTTTCGGAAAAATATCCCGCTCAATTATTCCGTAAGTGAAGGTGACATTTCGTTCCATGCAGATCAATTGTCAAAATTCCGCTTGGTAATATTGAACAAAATTCCGTAACCTCTCTACTTTTTAGGTCGCTACTGGCCTTTATGGGTGAATTTTCACATCACGTATCGTAAAGAAATGAGTTAAACTACTAAAGCATTTTGAATACGTTCACTCCATAGAATCCTTTCAAATGTACTCATTGGCTTAGATTTGCCTTCTTTGAAACTACGCTGCAGCTACACAGAGACAAATTTGATAGTCAATTTTACCATTATTGGGGGTTAGGATGACTATTGCAGTATAGTTAAACCGACTATGAGCATGGTCAAAGTGACCATTAAAAATAGTTGATCCTACATATGCCATAATGTCGGAATAGTCCTTATTACCATGATCATAGTCAAGAATGCCACGAACATGGTGAATCCTTATCTTGTTTAGTAATTCAGTTCTGCAGGGGCTCTTAAGAGCATAAGGCATAATTTTTCAACAAGAAGAGCCTACACAGAAAAAAACCTGAATTTTCATTTAGATGTACGTATTAATGCGAGTAAAACTATATTTCATTCTTCACGAAGCAACAACTTGCTTGAAAAATTCCTAACAATGACATCGTATAAAACTGAGGCATTTTATTATACACCACTACACAAAATTCATAAAGTCAATTTGTATGTTATATGGCACTCCACTAGATGCGCATACACTTCTCCACGGATATGGAATACTGAGTGCTGCGATCATTTTTTAAACCAGTATTAAAATTATGGACAAGGAAAATATTAATATAAAACTACTTCGCATTCTGTAACGGTATGCACGGAGAAAAAAATAAAGTCATATCAATAATATTCCGGTCCCGTTCAAGCATACTTGTGCATTGACTTTTATATAATAATTTTTTGAGATTGTTTCACGCATAATACAATAGATCGAAGAATAATGGAAGCTTCAATTAAACAGAATTGATGATCTAATTAGAGCATGAAATAGGGTTGAATCAACCATATTATACTAACATCAACAATATTCATTGTTGATGGTTTGACAGCTCTCTGATTCTCATGATAAATTCAATAATGTTTATGTTTAATTTGACCTTATTTTGAGGGTTGAACTAATGGTATCGGATGGTTGGTTTAAGCATACACAGAGATTCGTTCAAATTATGTTATGGTTGGTTCCAAAAATAAAAAAAATCATTAAATTTACGATAAGAGTTCCTATAATGGTGGTATTTTAGTGCAATATGTTCTAATTGGAACATTTTGCACTAAAATACCACCATTATAGGAACGTTTACTCAATTAGCACATATTCTTTGGATATCACGAAATTAAACAACATATAACAATGTTTGAAAATTGGAAATATCATTCTTATCAACATGCATCCATGCAACAACATCCTCGAATGCACTTGGTTTGGTCTGCTAGTCGCGGTGGAGGAAGAAGCGCTTCGACTTCTTCACGCTCGATTAATTGTAGCGCATCAATGTCGTACCCGTTAGCTGAAATCAAAATTCATTAAAACTACTTTAAAGAATAGTTACAATTTGCTTACATACCTACAAACTCTTCGATGCCCGCCGCGGATAATCCAAACGATTTCAATAATTCTACCACTTCTTCGTCAACATAAAACTCTTCAACCAGGTCGTTGTCCAAGTCAACCGAGTGATCTGCCGCCGCCATGATATTTTTTTCCTTCGCTTTGTCGTTGAGTGCGGATGGCAGCCACGAGGCTCAGTGGAGCTGCTATATGCCCTATTTAACCTTCCAGTATGAGTGATTCAACGATAAACACGGATTCAAATAATGACATGTATGCTTGATTTAAGTATTTAATGGTTGATGTTCAATAACGTTGATTCAAATGAAATATATGCTTGATGTAAACATCAAATCATTTTCAAACAACCATTTAAATTAACTATGTCACGAATATCTTCGAAGCTTGGGATAACTATGGCAAAAGTTATATCAATCATGCATCATTTCTGGAGTATCGGCAATAATCAATATGAAATTAGCGATTTGAAATTGGTTCACTGTTGTAGAACCCCTTGGACCGAAGAACACCTTGCATCCTGCACCTTGCAATACATTCTTACACGCTTTTCGGTACTAGAATCATTGTTTTTATTAACATTCGCAGTTATATTTTTACACAATATTTGATGGTTTGTTCTTGTGAGTTACGATAAGGGAAGGTCCATTAATTATGTCACGCAGTAGGGGGGGGGGGGTTCGAGAAAACGTGACGATCCATACAAAAAAATTTGAAGGTCCATACAAAAAACGTGACATGGGGGGGGGGGGTTGGGTGGTTACAAAAGTCAATTTTTGCGTGACGTAACTAATGGACGTTCCCTAATAGGGGCAAATCACAAAGTTTGGGTCTGAGCTAGGAACCGAGGTGCTGTTACTTCCTGAGCCAAATACTATATCCATTTAATATACTATATCCATCCATCCATATCCAGCCCCTGGTATCGATCTATAAAGTACTTCATGCACCCTTTTTCAGTGAAATAGTGTGATTTACCTATTCTACACAGAAAACAAAAATTAATTTTTACAAGCGCGTAAAATTTCCCCTCGTTCAATTCCAAGCCAAAGGAGGCGTAAACAACGAAATTGTTTGCAATCTTTCGTGCGCCATACAACAATGTTTGCAATCTTTCATACAACAGGCTAGATTCAGGCGTTATCTGGCTTGAATTTACATGAAATATCCTATTCTTTATGTGCACTAGATAACGCAGAAAAATCAATGTTTCTTTTTATCGGTGTAGGCAAGCTAAACAAATTCCACCTTTTTATTAGTATTTTCGTAGCGGAACGCACACATCTGATCGTTTTGTTTACATATATGTGCTCTGTGGTGCTCGATTTATTGCAACGGACAGAGTAATGCCGAACAGTGTGAAAAAGTTTTTATAAAGTGTCAAACTTCTCAAGTGAGTGCAACTATTGTCGGCAGCCCCTTTTATATTCGGTTATTCTTCCATTTGAACAGCGTGTGAAAAAAGTTGATCGATTATGGGCAATGAAATCAGCAGCATGTTCTAGTGCATTTGATTTATTTAAGAACCAAAAAGACTAATCAAAATGTCTCACGATTTGAAAGCAATTAGTATAGTAATTTGACATGACAGGTATAAAATACCATTTGTTTGGTAGCTTCCATATTCCATGATGAATTTTATCAGACGCATTAAATTTCCCCTCGTTCACTTGTACGCCAAAGTAAGCGTAAACAACGAACTCGCTTGCAATCTTTCATACAACTACTAGGTTCAGGCGTTATCTCTTAAAATTAGAAGAAATATCCCATGAACTTCTGCCAAAACTAGCATTACATTTATGTTCATTAGATATCGCAGAAAATTGAATGTTTCATTTAAACTGTGTATACTATACCTTATCTTCAAGTCGAACACTCAGCACTGAAAAAGTCCATATCTCGCAAACTAGTGATAGTTTGAAAAAGTGTTTCAGTTTTTATTTTTTAATTCCTTCAAACTTTAACACTTCAATTAGTTTAAACTGTCCTAGTTTTGCTATCAAAATAGCTTTAACAGTGCATGACTGATCTGAGACTGAACAAAGCAGAATTATACTTGGATAGGTTTGAATAGTTACATTCCTCTAACAGGGGTTTTAGTTCGCTTTGTCGCCTGAACACCCACAAGTCATGATGAAAAAAAAAAACATTCAATTTTCTGCGTTATCTAGTGTTTATAAAGGACATGCTAGATTTGGCATACATTCAAGGAATATTTCTCGTAAAGTTAAGCCACATATCGCTGTTATTAGGTCTGGTGTGAGATATGGCAAACAATTTTGTTGTTTACGCTTGCTTTGGCTTGCAATCGAATGAGGGGAAATTTATGCGTCTGTTAAAATTCATTATTTTTTTCTGAGAAGTTTAAAATCTGTTCCAGATCTTCTTAGCAGATTGAAGGCATCAGAACTGCATTGAAAAAAATCTGAGTTTTCATTGTGATGTAAATATCAGTGCCTGTAAATTTTTTCTTTCCCCACGAAGGAGCAACTTGCATGAAATAGTCGAGTATTTCCATACAAAATTATCGCAATGGAAATATATGGAATGTCCCAGAACATAACACGAATTTCAATGTTAGGTTTATCCTCCGTTTCCCTATGGTTTGAAACGCTCCATTTATGTGTATGATATTGAACAGAAATTCCTGTTCTCTGACTAAGTGGAAATTTGGCATGAGAAATGAGCAATTTTGTGATGATGATGATTTTTTTAACACAAACACTAACATGTAGGTATCTATAATTATTCCAACAATATTTTATTTAAAACATAAACAGGATTGAAAATAAATCCATTTCGTATTCATAAGGTAACGCCTAAATCTATGCTCACATCGTCGCACATTCTCTTCTCATTCGTTCTTAGACCACTTGCACGCAAGCGACGCATCAATCAGTACGGAGGCAACGCTCCGAGGTTGAGCGAAAATAACTGCTGGTCGAATGGGTTGTACCGTGCAAGTACTATTTTGACTACGCACCATAACTATCTTCACCAGCAACGCTCAAAATGTTCACTCCCGTGTTGCTTCGAGCATCTACAACTGATGGCGGCAGGTGCTCGTTATTGGGAAGAGCACGAGCATCGTCACTTACTACCGGTGGGGGAAGATAGGCGTTGTTCACTTGTTGACGACTGCTGTCATCTTGAATGGAACTGATAGCCGTTACGGTGGACACGAGTGTGGAGTAAAACGTCACAGGACTTGGTGTGATAACCAACGTTCTCGTTTGGGTTTGAATTTGGGTCACTGGTTGAACGACGGTGGAGAACACGGTGAAGTACTGCTGATCCACCACGGTTGACGTGTAATATACGGGAACTGGGATGGTTGCTCTGAGGGTCTGCGTTAGGTAAGATGTAGTGCAAACAGGTTCAAATGCAATGCTTGGTTTGGGGTAGAAATATCCTTGAAATCCATTGCCATTGCAGCCGAGGATAACCGCCAAAAGAAGTAATACAGTTTTCTGAAAAAAATAAAATAAACCAAGTTAAACCAACAATTTGATTGAATCATTCGATGTTATTAACCATTTCAACACGTCGTTCCGGCAAATCAGGCAGTTCCCACAGGAGGATGAATTTGTTGTACCTTTCGCTTTTAAGACTACAGATAATGGCTTGCAGATCATTCGTTTTATTTAAATAGTTCGACGGAATCAACCCCTTTAAAGTGGGGGCCGGTGCTCGCATCGCGTGTGGAGTAATATGCAGAGGTGATAATTGACGAACAATACGTTGCAATCTTCCATCGGCGTCCCAGGTCGAGAGATCCGCAAGTGGCCCGCTTTGGTGTGTATTGACACTGAAAAAACTTCATATCTGCGGTCAAACATAGTCTATTACTTCACCGCTTGTTGATCGGCGTCAGGTTCAACCCGATATGTAATTCAATTAGCATACATGCATCTTGGCTCACATGAGATTTAGTGGGACATGACTGCTGTCAGTTGCGATACGTGTCAGTTTTAGTAGTAATGATAATTATAATGGAAAGGTGGCCAACTTGAGCATTGGATTGGGTGTTTAAATTTCCGAAACAAAGGCAGCGTTCCATCCTCACCGTTTCAAGGATATCAAGGATATTGTGTTTCAGTATGGGTTTTCCCCCAAAGAGTGTCTCACATTGATTCCATCAACTGAGTTTGATGAATTCATCTAATTCGATGCAAATCGAAATGAATCAGCTTGACTCAAAATGCGCAGCTGTTGAATTTAGCAACATAAACCTTCGCTTTCCTTCAACTCCAATGTCAAATCGGTTCAACTGACGTAATGAGTATGTTGCAATATTGAACGAAAGTACTTAATTGGAAACCTTCCGCTGTGAATTGACTGCAAATCGATTGAAATTTGATGCGCCCGATATCACTGAGACACCTCTTGGTTTTTCTTAGTTCCGTTGGTGCAAGCGCATCTTCAAAACAAAATTTTCCTGGCTTTGTTTGATCAACAATCAATAGGAAACTAGCGATTTAATATTGGATCATTGTTACAGAGCCCCTTGGTCCCAAGTGCACGTTGCACCTTGCACCTTGCAAGGCATTCTTGTACTTTTCGTTACTAGAATCTTTGTTTTTGTTTTGATTCGATTTGTTTTTTTTTAAAAGAATGTTTCAGGGTTCTTCGATGTGAATTGTATTTTAGGAGCAATTCATTAAACTTAAGATCGGACCTGGAACCGATGTGCTGGTACTTTCTGAGCCAAAAACTATTTCAATTTTCTTCATGACTATCCAGCCGCTGGTTTGATTCGCGGTGCAGTCTAATAATGTATGCGTGTATTGCAAATGGATAATATAACATTGAGAATAAATTACTAGTCTAAAAATAAATCTCTTAGCCAAAATAAAAGATAAACGTACTGGCTGATGTCCCTGGGTATTTTTTTTTCATTTTCGAACAATAAAAAAAAAATTATGAATGAAACCATATTGCTCCTATTCTTAGGTTGTAAATAATGTTTTGCGAAGCTAAAAATTGAGCATTTGCACTGATGTGTTATCAATATAGTGCCCACACAAATTAATTTTATAATGCATGAATATGTGCATGTAAAATTAAAGCTGAAAGTTGACTCAACTCAAATCTGATTCTGTCGTACATCGCTTTCTTGGAAATACAAATAAAGGTTTTCTTTCTCTGTCCAATAGCGCATCGATTAGTCTTGACACTGCTGGCAGTAGTGATGGATGTTTTATGTTGCGCTTGGTTAAAAGCAAAAAACTCGGCGAGAACTGCTTCAAGTTTGTTTTGTTACCTTAAATCTCGAAGCTACGATGTCACAGCTTGAAATATTATGAATAGTTAGTGATCCCTTTATTTTATTTTTAAAACCTAGCGTGATTATGAGCAAGGAGATTCAATTGTTTAATTGAAAACAAGTTCTTATAAATCATTTAAAAATAATTATATGTATATATTAGCATACTAGGAATCACTGCATTCATTATGAAAAGTATATTCGATTTGCTAAAACCGTCCCCACATAAGATTTGATAGAGCTCAAACAATACTTTTCAAATTTCCTACTTACCGTCTCTCTCTTGTTGGAAAAAATGATTTTTTTTCGCAAACGAAAACAAAACATTCTTAACAGTCGAGTTTAGTTGAAAAAAAAAACTCTTGGCAAAAGAGTTCATTGGTATAATTTCCCGATTTATTCTATGAACACATTCTCCAGAATAATAATAAGATAAATTGATGATAACCAGTCGCACACGCTCAATTCTCGATGAAAGAAGACTTAGAAAATTGACCGTTAGATTTTTAATAAGCAATCTATCATAGCCGAATTCCAGTTTGACAAACTGCTCAACGCCATTAGCATATTTAAATCTGTATAACCTTATAAAAAATCTAAACAGTCTAGCAGAACAGACTTCTAGTCCCCAATAACCACACACAAATCCAACTGTCACGACTATAAATAGCATTGAAAAAATACCTTCTCACCTAGACACAATCTTCGAATTAAATGGCAACCGCTAGGTGATCATAACCAAAAAAAAAAGTGTGAAATGATGAAAAAATGATGAACTTTAACAGACACGGTACACTTCCTCTAGTTCAGTTGTAAGCCTTAGCAAACGCAATCGTTGAAACTGTTTGCAACATTTCATACTACAGAGTTGATTTGCGCAATATAAACCCAAGTTTACACGAATCAATTTATGCCAAATCTAGCGTTTGTGCATAAGATAACGCAGAAAATTACGTGTTTTTTTTTTCAAAGTGTGCAATAACCTTCATAAAACCACAAAATGTATTCGGTATGAAAGCAGTTACAACTAATAGGAAAATTTTCCCTAAATTTTAGGTACGGGGAGAAAAAGAAAAAGAAAGTTTCAACTGATCGAATAATTAGGGTAAATTTCTGTCCAACACCATGCACATAAATGGAGCGTTACAAAACATACAAGCTGACATTCTAAAACGAGTTAAGTTCTGAGGCATTTCATACTTTGTCTAAAATATTGTATGCAAAAACCGGCCTTTCCTACACAGAAAAAAATAATTAATTTTAACAAGCACGTAAGATTTCTCCTCGTTTAATTCCAAGCCAAAGGAGGCGTAAACAGCTAAATTGTTTGCAATCTTTCATACAACAGGCTTGATTCAAAGGTTATCTGGCTTAAATTTACATGAAACATCCCATTATTTTCTACCAAATCTAGCATTCCCTTTATGTGAATTAGATAACGCAGAAAATTCAATGTTTCTTTTTATCTGTGTAGAAATATTTTTAGCAAGTTTCTGCCTCGTGTGGAATGAAAAACGGTTTTATAGGCATCAATATTTACATCACAATAAAAATTCAGATGTTTTTTTTGTGTTTAGTTGACACTGTATACGTGACTTTTATTTTATTTAACTTGTGCACTACACAGTTTGAAAAAAACAATGAGCTTTCGGAGTTGTCGAATGCACATAAAAGAAATGCCAAATTTGGCATAAATTTATGGGATATTTCATGTGTACATCCTGTGTCTCACAATAGGTGTCATTAAAACAAAATGGGATTACAGCAAAACAAATCAACCAAATCATAGCATTTATTTTTCATTTGAAAGATACATGTTATAGAAATAAACCATATTAATTCAATTCGAATCTCTCTTCCTTAATAACTTTGCGCAAACGCTTTGTAAACCCATCGCAGCAGGCACGCACGATTTCCTGAGGAATTTGGTCCCAAATATCAACCAAATGTTCCTTGAATCGATTTAAAGTAAGCCCTTTCGTATGCCTTATATGTTGAAGCATATAACCGCAAACAAAGTAGTCAAGTGGATTGAGATTCGGTGAAGATGCAGGCCATTCTTCGCTTGTGATAAAATAGGGCAAATTTCCCACGCACCACGGTACTGTCTTCTTTGCCTTGTGAGCTGGAGCGGAGTCCTGTTGGAAACAATAAGGTGTATTCCCATACAGCGTTGAAGCATGAGGAAGCAGATGGTTCTTCAAAACCTCCTCGATGTAAGATTCAGTGTTGATTTTTAAGTTAGGAGGAAATTATCCTTTTCGTGAAACGGCGCCCCATACCATGATTTTCGATACATTCTGAAAGCATTCTACAGCTAGTTTATCTCTTGGAATATTGGCAAGACTTTTGCCATACACACGATCATTTTGATGATTATGACTGTCCTGAAGGAGGAAGAGCTTTTCATCCGAAAATAAAATCTCGCAGTCCCCATGCCAAAACCAAAAGATTTCTGCTTCTTTGGACCCTGGCTTGCTTTTGACACTCCGTCAACCCGTGAACCCGTTGTTTCTTGTACGGCTTTTCCAGATCATGTCTGAGGAGAATGTTCATTGAAGCAGGGGACATTTGAAATTGTTGGCTCAATTTACGGTCAGATACGGCCGGACTACGTCTTATTCGCTCCCTCACACATTTGATCTATTTCTTCGTTCTGGCAGTTCGTCGTCCTTCTTTGTGTTGAATATGGACCTTTCCAGTTTCCTTGAACCGTTCCAAGGTACGAAAAACAAAACGCTTACTCACTCCGAACTGCTTTAGGCTATTGAATATCTGAAACGGTCTAAGCTTTTGCAAATGTAATTTAAAAACTTGCTCCCGTATGGCTTCCATGGTAGCTGATAAATGCAAACAAACGGAATCGCTTATTTATCTTCAGCGATAAGCTGTAAAAAGAATACACTCAAAGCGGGTATAATCAATTTCGCTGTTAAAATTACCCAGCTGAAATAAACCAAGACTGAAAAAAGGTGACATCTATTATGAGACACACTGTAAAATCAAGCCAGTTATCGCTGAAATCAGGTCTGTTGTATGAAAGATAGAAAAAAATCTTGTATGCTATATGAAAGATTGTAAACAATTACGTTGTTTACGCTTGCTTTGGCTCATAATTGAACAAGGGGAAATTTTACACTTCTGTTAAAATTCATTATTTTTTTCTGTGTAGAGAGTCCCGATATAAAAAACATCCTTAAAATTTAGTTGCTCAATCTAAAGGGCGAGATGCACGGATATTTTGAATCTGTTGTTTCGAGCAGTGCACCTGCTTAGTAGATAGAGAGAAGATTGATGATGATTTTCAGGATTTACTGCAAAAAGATGGAGAGCGATGAAAAGAGATGTAAATAGATCCAAGAGATGGAACAAGGTTTTTCCAAAAATTGAATCGCTAGCATAAGATGTGTCTTTCATCAAAAAATGAGATTGGACTGTGTCGTATACCCTGGCTTAATAGACTTTGTCGATTTTTCAATAAAAAAAAATCAAATTTACAAATTTTCATTGTAACTTATGGTTGGAAATGCTCCAAAAACCATCCCTGCAAAGTTTCAGATTTCTTTTTAAATCGTTTTGCCGTCAACTATCGACTTTAAGTTTTGCATGGGATTTTTAACTTTTTTATTATGGTGAAAGTAGTATTTTCAGTTAAAGTTGAGCTTAAAAATCGAAGGCACCTTGAAAACACGTGGCACAATTCCATGAAGTATTTGAAACGAGCCGTGTTTAATTTGAGGTAAAAATTAGCAAGTTATTCAATTTTGAAGTACCACTGTCTGAGAGTGGGTGGTGGCACCCAGCTACAGCAATTCCACCCATCAGAATGGAGGCGCACGTAGTTGATGAAATTAATATAATTTGAACGTGTTTTCACCTTATAGAAGCATAGTGGCTTGGGAAAATTTATTGGGAAGAGCAAAAGCTGGCTCGTAATGGTCTTATTATGGACTGGTGGATTAATAGAACGAATTAAATCGGGATTGACTCAGAAGGTGGCGCTAGCGGGCATGCAAAATGTTTGTATTAATTGGTTCCAACATGGAATATCTCAAAATCCAAATCAAATAGAAAGTTACTGTCTTCAGCAAAGTTGATCAGTAGGTCAAGGCCTTTCGGTTGATGGATAGTAGTCCAGAATTAGCTCACTACGCGGAGCTGTTGTATGTATATAATATCTTGTAGAAACACCGGGAATAATTGTCAAAAACCCTGCAGATAGATATTTTTTAGATCGAAAACGGCGTATAAATGCGGAAAATTGATGTCTGACGCCATTTTGGAATTCAATACGGTGACTTCTGTTTCGAAAAAATGGTAAATACTCTCAAGTATCCTGTAATTTGAATATTTTTGGAACACAGACTGATGCCAGAAATCGATGTCCGACTCCATTCAGGATTTCGAAATGGAGGCTTCAGTTCCGTAAAGAGTAAAGATACTGTAAAGAAGCCTGTTATTCTATACTTTAGGATCAAGAATGGCGTATAAAGACTGTACAGGGTAGGCCCAAATAAGTGACGCAGTATTTTGTTTCAGTGTGGAATTCTTATAGCCATTGCAAGAGCCATCTGGTTACCAGCATATTAAAGAGGGACTGATTAATATGTAAACAAATTAGTGTTCGCTAGATTCCTTCGATAAGAATTGCCTAAGAAAAATATGGATTTCTAAAGACAACGGATTTTGCAGTTGCATTTGGCGGGAAAGCGTCCCAACCAGATACTGGCCGAGACCCGGAAGGAAGGAATATGCCGCACATTAATCGACCGGATGTTGAGAAGATGGAGGGCGAGGGGAACCGTCGATCCAAAGAAAAAAAACAGGTCGTCCTCGCAGTGTACGTACCAAACGACTTGTAAAGCCGGTGCGTGAGCGAAATCGCAGAAATCCTTGTCGTTCTTCATATAAACTGGCTCAGGATATGGACGTCTTCAGGAAACTATCAGATAAATTCTCAAAGAGGATTTGAGATTGGTGCCGTACAAGAAAAGAAAAAATCATGGACTTTCGGAAGCTAACAAGAAGAACAGAGTCATTCGTTGTCGCGATTTACTTCGTCGGCACGGTGATTACATGATTGTGTTTTCGGATGAGAAAAATTTCGTATTGCAGCAAAGTTTCAACGCTCAAAATGACTATGCAGTAAGTATTCAGGATATTCCTTCTTCAATTCACGCAGTTCAACGCTTCCAAAATCATACTTCGGTCATGGTTGGGGGAGCGATTTCTGTGGAAAGTCGTCTATCACTGCTTTTTATTGATAAGGGTGTAAAAATCAACGCAGCATACTACGTAAAAGAGGTCCTGGAAAAGCATTTGAAGAAGCATAATTCAACGAAGTTCGATAACCACAAATGGGTGTTTCAACAGGATTCTGCGCCGTCCCATGGAGCAAAGATTACCCAAGCATGGTGCACCAAGAATTTACCAGATTTCATTCCTAAGGAATTGTGGCCAGCTTCTCCGCCAGATGCAAATCCTCTGGATTTCTCTATTTGGGGAATCATAGAAGCTCACTTTCGATATCTCAAACCAATGGGTATTGAAACATTCAAAGCTACCATACAGAAGACCATACAGACAAACCCGATAATCAGGTGCGTGCCGCTTGTAATGCCTTTCCGAAGAGACTAAGGGCAATAATTAATGCGAAAGGCGATAGAATCGAAATGTAAATAAGTACACATAGACAATAAAATATAAGAAACAGAATAACAAACAAACATTGATATTTGTCTTTGTTTCACGCGTCACTTATTTGGGCCTACCCTGTAAATCGATGTTTGACACGATTTTGAAAAATTCAAAATAGTGACTTATGTTGCAGAAAAACTGTCAAATTCCCTGAAATATGCATACTTTTGGATCTGGAATGGCGTATAAAGGCTAAAAATCGACGCATCACGTCATTTTTAGATGGTCGCTCCTGTTTCATCGAGCGCAACGTTTTCTTATTTTTCCCCGGCGTAATCCAAGATTATGGCTGATGATGGGGTATGTGGCCCAGCAACCGTAAACTCACTTATCATGTCTTTAAGATAGATCATACAAATACGATAAAGGATATTTAAATTTTACAGCATTTTCACCATGAAAACTGAACCCAGCAGAAAGTTTGATGATTAAAAACAGGTAATTTTAACGTTAATCCACGACTCTTCTAATAAGAACCCACAAAGTTGTTAAGGAGATGTAAAGTTTTGGTACCTACACAAGATAAATAATATAACTGTTCCCAGTTTTAGTATACACGACTGCAATGAATTTCTTCAGTCGGGTGGAATAAAAGACACTAAAGCTGAGGTTATAGTTGAGATTTAAATAGGTATAAAATTCAAAGGAAACAATTAAGGTAGTGTACTAACTCATCTTACTTTTTATTCACAGATATTTGTCTAAACAAGCTCTACAGCTATTACTAACAATGTTTTTTTTTCTAGTAAAGATTGTATTCGACAAAAATGCAACAGATAAAAATGATCACCGAATTCATTTCATGCCGCATATTTTTGAAACTCTCATGGAATTAATAAACACATATTGGCTATGCTTTGCTCCTCACCCAAGCTAAATGCCCGCACCTTGGACTTAACGCTACCCATCAAATCGTGTGCAACACTTGCGCTATCTTTCTCAAACACTTTCATCCACTCTTTCTTCAAATCCTTGTCGTTTTTGAAGATCTTCCTTGTTTTCCGGAGCTTGCTCTTCAAAATTGCCCAACATTTTTCTATTGGACGATGTTCTGGCGAGTTTAGGGGATTTTCCTCCTTCGGCACAAAAATAACATCGTTAGCTTCATACCACTCCATCGCCGGTTTTGCGTAATGGCCAGATCCGGCTAAAACAGAGTGTCAACTCACCAGAGAAAGGCCAGCACTCACTTCTGGAGGCATTCTTCTTTATATATTCGGCCGTTGATGGCGCCGGTCATTATGTACGGCTTGCTGAATTTGCCGCACCCACAGATCGTCTGGCACACCAAGTACTACCTGGAAAATTTGTCAACCTACTTCTTCCGGAACATCCAGGCGGGACTTACCGTCTAGAAACTCCAGGCCGGGGATCTGCTTGGCGTCCACTTTGATGTACGTATCGTCGTCCATTACGATGCATTTCGGCTGCACCAACCACTCGCGGTACTGCTTCCTGGCACGGGATTTGGCCACCGTATTCTGTTTATCGGTTTGGTTAGACGCCTTCCTTACCTGGGAAACATGAAGTCCGGCTCGCTTCATTGTCTGTTAGACGAACCAGACGGAAGAATTTACCTTCTTGGCCACGTCTCGAATCGAATGGCTTGTTTTGCACTTGAAGTAATCCCTCACCTTTCTTGCGTTCATGGGGTCGGTCTTCTTCGCTTTTCTTCCGATGCCAGGTCGCCGCTGGGTCGTCTGGGTATCCTTGAACGATTTTACCACACGGGACACGGTCGAATTGCCGATTCCCAACTGCTTCGAGATCCACCTGAGGGACTGGCATGGATTTCCCACGACCGCCCTCATATTTTTTTGTCGGAGCACTTCTTGATTAGAAGCCATCTCAATAAACACTCGACAGATTATGACCAAATCCCGCCAAAAAAGAAAAAAAACCTTTCAAATTTTAAAAAAAACCCTTTGCGTTTTTTTTCCCCCAGAAAGGGGAGGACAAAGGATAGGTTTGCGTGTGTAGCCTACGGCTTGCGAGAAAAAGGGCGCAGAAGTGTTTGTTTACAAATGTTGATAGGCCCTATTCTATTGTTGGTCGAGAAATTTTGCGTATATTAACATTACACTTTAACCTAGTTTAACCTTAAACTTCATCAATTTTACTCATGTTATAATAAGTTATGAACAAAAGAAGGTATTGCATTTTTTTTTCTCAGAACAATCTTTACTTCTTCAGCAGCGGACCAACTCCTGTCAATTCTTTGCTATTACACAGCTTTTTTCATATAAAACATCTTGATGTAGAAGGAGATGTCTCGCTCATCGCCATGAGGCACCAAGAGTGGACAGTAATGTTTGCTAGAATGAAAGATATGAAGAGAAAGTTGAAAGTTCCGTCAGTGTACGGTAGGCTAGAAATAGAACAGAGGTATTGAAAATTGAGTGAAAGGGCATGGTAAAGTAGTATTCGAACCACAGACGTTTCATTTGCCTGACATCCCACTATGGGGTAGCTCGAGAAGCAGATAACCCTGCCACCTCGACATTACTGTCCACTCTTGGTGCCTCATGGCGATGAGCGAGACATCTCCTTCTACATCATAATCGTTACTCCACGCACGGAGAACACAAACATAACAATTAATGTATGTAAAACATCTTGATATTATTTTTAGTTAATTTATTTGTCGTCAATCTATAGCAGACCATTTCATGTACATTAAAAATTTAATTTCTTAATTTTTTTTTAATTTTTTTTTTTTTTTAAGGTTTTTTTTTTTTTTTTAAATGTGATTTTTTTTTTTTTGTTTAGTTTGTTTTTTAAATTTTTTCGGGGTTTGTTTTTTTTTTTTTTTTTTTTCAAATTTTATTTGGTTGAATTAGAATTGCAAGCAAATCTTAGTTTTTGTGCTCACCTTTTCTTCGAAGACTAATAAATTATTCTCCGGAAGACGGAAGAATTGAAACGAGCAAACCACAGCTAAGTACAATTTTTTTTCTATTTATTTGAAATAAGATAATCGCTTTGAGCTCACTTCAGAGTCGAACGAGCTATGTGGTCGTGGTTCATTTTCCATACGGTATGCTGTGTGTGTGTGTGTGTGTGTGTGTGTGTGTGTGTGTGTGTGTGTGTGTGTGTGTGTGTGTGTGTGTGTGTGTGTGTGTGTGTGTGTGTGTGTGTGTGTGTGTGTGTGTGTGTGTGTGTGTGTTTTGTTTGAGGATTGTCTCTGTGGTTGAGCGTCAGAAGCTCCCAAGGGTGAGGCATGGATGATTTTATATAGAGTGTATATCCCAGTTTGTGGTATTGAAATTGAAAGTGTGGTCACCGAAGCAAGTCAGACTCCTGAGACCCTGCTGAAGGCGGTAAGTCGCTTTAAGAGCCATCTACTTTCTCCAGTGAAGATACTGGACGTGCAAAAATTAGGTACAGTATCGATCAATAAGACTGAAAAGAAGTTTACACCGTCAGACTCGTTTCGGGGGACCTTCTCTGGCTCCACCCACACTCAATAAGTCGAGTTGGAAAAACTTCGACTACCTTGAGTCATGCTCTGCTAAAAATGCCTCCCATTGCGGCAATAAGGCATGCTGCTCAAATTGCGGGGAGAAACATGAGCACACCGAAATGCACCGAAAAGGAACTCCTCCTCATGCTCTCTCTTCGTGCCCGGAATACGAAATACGCGGGGAAAAATTAGAACACTCGCTTAAACAACGCTCCAGGCAATCATTCGCAGAAATGGTGAAAAAACCCTCACAATCACCCGATGTGAATACGAATCTTTTTGCTCCTATGTCAGATGACGAGTCTGAGTTTTATTTGACGGGAAAGGCAACATCAATCAGTGTTTCGGACGGTGCTTTTGAGAACTAACAATGAGTACAAACTCAACTAATTATGAGTACAAACAAGTGCCGAATCTGTTACACTTAACCTAGAAGATGAATTGCGAATATCTGTCAAAGGGCAAGCAATAATAACGGAAATAGAAAAAATAACTTAAGTCACTCATAAGTTCTCCAAATAATTCATATGAAAATTAACAACTTTTTATGATGATATTTAATCGAAATCCGGTCTTCAGGTTAGATGAAACTTGAAAGATTTCCCGTAAGCTGAGATAGCAAACATTGTTGCATCTCATTATGCCGGAGAGCTAACAGGATGAGACCTAAATGTTTGGTTCCCGTATTGAGTCCCATGCAAACTTCAAGGGAATTAGTGCAGTGGACAACCAAATGTTCTCAAATTTTGTTAGTTCGCTTATGACGAGATTCGGGTAAAGTTGAATCGACACTTTGCACCTCCGCACAGTGGGACGAAATAAAAAAAAAAAGTGGGACATTGGTATTTGCAGCGAAACTATTAGGTGTGGCCCATTGATTTCTTCTACAATGTTTCTTCATTTTTTTGAGTGTTTATTTTTGTGTAAACAAACATGATTTAAGGGTTATATACACCTAGATAAAAAAAAATAACTTAATTACTTTTTGGTGCAAATCGGTGGCCATGTATAAAAACATTGGAGATTAGGTCACTTTCTATCTCTTAACTGGAGGTAGTTGAAAAAGGAATAAAACATGTAATACCCCCTTAAAAATTATTTTTTTACCACAACTTTTTTATTTGTATTTTCCCATTTTTTAATCATCTACAAAGTTTTGGGTATTTTAAAAATACACTTCTTTGTGCAAGACAGCTTATCATTTACACTTCATTTAAAGGATTTCCGTCAGTTTTAATTAATTTTTTAAGCTATCTTCGAGGATGTGAAGATTACAGGTTAGCAGTTATGGCAGCTTAACTTAACGTTAATTTATTTAGCAATTGATACTCTTCAAAATGATGTACAAATTAAAGGGGGTTCAAGAGGTCAGTTAACAAATCTTCAAAAAAGTAACTAAGCTTCTTTTAATATTATGTTGCATTTATAGTGATTTTTTCATCTCTTGTAATAAACATTTGGACTTGCTATTAATGTTTAAAAGAAAAAAAAAAAAACGGCCGATTTATTAGATAATAGTGAAGCTGTATGTGAAGCTGTACGGCTGGAAAAAATGCCATACAGCGTACATCGCGTTTTAATTCATTGGGCAGACACTAAAAGAGCATCCATTATTCCCAACGGTAATCTATCGAAGGAGCCGCAAGAATGTCGGAATAAGGACATAAAAAACTTTGGAAAGCATCGAGCAAGGAAATGTTTACGGTACATATCTGTTCTAAATCATATCAATCAAACATACTTAAGCTTTATTTATTTGTTAACATTAAATAGTGTAGCCACAAATCAGGACATCTTCAACCTTTTGTTGGTATCTTCAGACCCGCTGATTTCTTCAATGTGAAAGATTTCAAAAAGGAATTGCAAGCCTTTCAGAACAGAGGCATTGTCATTTTTGAAAGAACCTGAAGTTTTTAACAACGAGGTGTCAAATTCATCCAACGATGAAGATTCGGAAGATTTGCAGTAGAACGATGGACTTTTTTTTTTCGTTGTTAAAGGGTGCCCACAGTTAAATTGCATCACTTTCAATAAGCTGTAAAATTTTGCCCTTTGGGTTGATTTCAACGAAATTTTGGGTGAAATGACCTCAGCGTGTTTACACTGCGTGAGTTTCATTGTGAAAGGTTTCGCAGTTTCAAAAATGGAACAGCAAGTGCGCGAGAACATTTTGCACACGCACCTCGACAACCCACTTCTTTCGCACCAAGCCATCGGAAAGATGTTGAAAATTCACCAATCTACAGTGTCTCGTATCATAAAACGTTTCGGGGAACGTTTAACTGTCGATCGGAAGAAGGTGAGTGGTAGAAAAAGTGTTCCGTACTGTGTGAAAGATCACAAGCGAGTAGTTGCTGCCTTTAAACGCAAACCCAACTGTTCCGTTCGGGATGTCGCGAAAGAGCTGCACTTGACCAAAAATTTCATGCAAAAAGCCGAGAAACGAGCCGGGCTCCGTTCATTCAAAGTTCAGAAAGCTCCAAACCGTAATGAAAAACAGAATAGGACAGCTAAAACACGTGCGCGTAAGCTGTACACACAAATGTTGACGAAACCACACTGTTACATCATGGACGATGAAACACACGTAAAAGCGGACTTTAAACAAATTCCCGGCAACCAGTAAGTGACTGCGAAACACAAGTTCGATGTTCCAGAGTCTCTCGGGAGACAGCAAGTGTCAAAGTTCCCCAAGAAATTCATGATTTGGCAGGGAATTTGTTCGTGTGGTAAATGGAGCAAGCCTTTCGTGACAACTTCAACTGTAAATGGTCAAGTATACATGAATGAATGCCTGAAAAAACGACTGCTTCCGTTTCTCAAAACACACTACGTTCCTACAATTTTTTGGCCAGACCTAGCCTCTTGTCACTACTCCAAGGATGTTCTGGAGTGGTACAAGACGAATGGTGTCAATTTCGTGCCGAAGGATCTTAATCCCCCAAACTCTCCAGAGTTGCGGCCAATTGAAAAATATTGGGCTATAAAGAAGCACGAATTTCGTAAGCATCCCAAAGTTGTCACTACAGAATAGGACATGTTGAAGTCATGGTTGAAAGCGGAAAAAAATGTCGGTTCAAGCGTTGTACAAAGTCTTATGCGTGGTATGAGGAAGAAAGTTCGGGCTTTTGGAATTGGTAAAGAAATGCAGTGAAATAAAAATACCTTAACCAAGATTTTACATTGTATTTTATTCCCTGAATTGAGAGGCTTATTTTTGAGGACGAGTTTATTGTGGTGCAATTTAATTGTGTACACCCTTTATATTCCAATAAGGTTCATTATTTAATAAATTGGCCGTTTTTTTTTCTTTTAAACATTAATATCAAGTCAAAATGTTTATTAAAGGAGATACAAAAAATCGCTATAAATGCAACATGAAATAATAAGAAGCTTAGTTACTTTTTTGAAAATCTTTTAACTGCCCTTTTTGACCCTCCCTAGAATTTGTGCATCATTTTGAAGGATATGAATTGCTGAATTAACGTTAAGTTTAGCTGACAATACTTGCTAACCTGTAATCTACACATCCTCGAAGATAGCCGAAAAATTTCAATAAACCCGCCGTAAATCCTTTAACTGTAGAGATAATGATTAGGTGTCTTCTACAAAAAAGTTTAATTTTAGAATACCTAAAACTTTGTAGATGATTAAAAAAATGGGCTAGTACAAAAAAAAAAGTTGTGGTAAAAAACAATTTTTAAGGGGGTATTACATTTTTCATTCCTTTTTCACCTTACAACTTCCTCCAGTTAAGAGATAGAAAGTTTTTGTCTTATTCAAAGTTTCATGAAATGACCAAATCTACAATGTTTTTATACATGGCCACCGATTTGCACCAAAAAATAAAAAAGTTAATTTTTTATCTAGGTGTATACACCCCTTAAATCAAGTTTGTTTACACAAAAATAAACACTCAAAAAAATATAGAAACATTGTAGAAAAAATCAATGGGCCACACCTAATAGTTTCGCCGCAAATAATAATGTCCCACTTTTTTTTTTATTTCGTCCTGTGCACCGTAGTGAATTACTTTTGACATAAACGTGGTTTATTTTTGTAGTCAGAACGAACTTAGCATTCGCAAGGTGAAATATTCAACTTATATTGAATGCCAAAGCAGTTTGACGCAGAGTGGAGTATAAAAAGCAGGATCGAGTCTAATGTCAAACCCAGTCCTAGTGTGGTGCGGAACTCAATTAATGATGCAATAAAAGAAGTGCCATATGCCACAAGATCGTAAAATTGTTACCTGATACTTTGATTGCACATTTCATCGACATCCGAACAGAGATGTATTCCTAAAAATCTTCATTAATACTCTTTTGACTAATCTTCAGTGACTTGTGCAGCTATGAAATTGAAATATGTCCAAACCCAATAAAAGTTTTAACTGAAACAGGAATCAATCGTCACCTTTACACCTTATGATACTTACGATTACTCTATTTGTTTTATACATTTTCAGTATAAGATATCTGTGGCAAATACTTTGAAAAAATGATTTCGATAAGATTCCCTGATAGTAGTTGAAACAATATCATCATCGCAACATCATAAAATGCGCCACTTTTGAGCCATGCGTAGCAAATGTGGAAATATGCTGATAAAATGCGCAAACAAACAAACAAAAAGAAGAAACATAGGTATCCTCAAGCCTCAATAAAAACGAAGCAAATGAAATACATTCGCCCTGGCACGCGATCAAAATAGCAATAATTAAAACGATGATGGCTTGACCAATTGGTTCACCGTTCATTAGGCATTCACTTGTGTGCATAAGATTCACGAGACCCCTTGACGAACGAATCATGCTTCAAGAAGATTTTCAGAGGTGCTCGCGGTTCACATTTTACAACTAAAGGAACCTGATCAACCAGATTGGGTTGTGCAATGCGACCTTGCTTCCGAATTCTATCCCCCAACAAGGTCTGCCTTAAAGCGTGATTAATGGTGTCAACGCTCATTCAAATCATCATCTTGCTTTGTTTACTTGTCTTCTGCACCATTGAAAGGTTTTGGGGAATGTTTACCAATCTAGACGATTTTCAATGCTCTTAGCTTGTATCAACGTAGATTTATATTCGGTCAATCCGTTCATTTTAGCCAGTAAGCATATGTCGGTGAAAACGGCGGTTCTAAATTTGATTCAAATCCGGGTTGGCACGGCCCGTTGACTCTGAAGAAATATTTCTCTCCGGAACCTAAAAGCTGGCAGATGAAGTTCTACCTAAAACTGGTTTTAATCTGGCTTTCTGCGTCTGGATATTATGCTAATTGTGTACCCCATCCAGATTTTTTTTTTTGCGTTTGAAAAGGCAATAAAGAAAAAAAATATCGAGACCATCACGAATGAGTGTATGAAATAGTGTTTGATCGCGGTGTTCTGAGAGAGTCTGGTCGTATCAAGCAATTTTTAGATCTATATTAAATTGATCCAAACGACTAGGAGAGACTGCGAACCACGTGAAGCCTTTTCATAGTGATATCGAATGATGTGTGAGTTGACAAGATTCTAATAACTATAGATGTTTTCGGAGACGCGAGTTAGCGAAGTTGCGAGTCGCAAAAAATATTCAATGCCTCTTGACATTTGATTGGGATATGTTTCCTCGGTCACCAAATATCATCTTCACCATCGAACATGCAAGCAAAAAAAAAAAGTTAAATGTCTCATATCCCAAGTTGTGTGACATTCTTCCTTGATGTAGTATACCAGTTCTGCATCACCACACTATCACTGGAAGGCTATTTGCGTTAGTGAGAGAGGGTTATTTGTAGTTCATGATCCCCTAAGGTAAGTGATTGAATTAATGGAAGGGTAATACACTTCTGTTCATGTTTAATCTAGTGGGGATGGAAAGAGGCAAAATAACAAATTGCACGGAATGGGACAAGCCTGGGATTCAACACTCCACCTTCTGTTTATTAAGCAGAACGGGTAACCACTGAGCTACCCAACCGCGTTGTTATGTCAGAAGCATTGTTCTGTATTCGTCACTGCTTTCCATGAGCATACTTACGATTTTAAAATAAACTCAAGTAATCACTAGGCTTTAGATCTTTTTTTCTACTCTCGCGAGTCATGATGGCCTATGATTTGTCAGTGACAGTTGTGGAGGGAGAAGAAAGGGGAAAAAGGGGGAGGGTATATGTACGTTATTCGCTATAAACAATCGCCTGCTGCGAAGTGCTGAGGCCCGCACACTAGCAATCGTTTGTTGACACAAGTCCAGCGAAGGCGAAAGATAGAAATTTAGAAAAAGAAAAATTTCGTTCTTTTATGCTGATATTTTCGAACAGTTCAGAAATTGCAGATTACTGTTTGGTAATCTTTAGTTATAAGCTGTTAGTATCCATTGTTATGATTTGATTTTAAATTTAAAAAAAAACATCATAGGGAAACTGCCCCCATATTAATCTCATTGTTCCTAGATTCATCCTACGCTGATTCAAACAATTGGGCAGTTGAAGGATCGGTTTTGTTTTCTAATAATGTGTGCTTACGTTAAATAACTACAACAAACATTACTAGCTAATTCTGTCACGTGTATATCGTTTTATTTCAAGTATGATGAATTGCAAAGTGATGAGATTAATATAGGTACATCTTCCCTATATATGCAGTAATAAGTCAGTAATAAGCCAGGAATCCACGAAATTCTGAGCGAAATATATCTACGGTTACTGCCCCATATTAATCTCATTGTTCCTATATTCATCCTACGATGAATCAAACAATTAGGCAGTTGAATAATAATGTTTGGTCACGTTAAATAACAACAACAAACATTACTAACTAATTCTGTCAATGTATATTGTTTTATTCCAAGTAGGATGAATTGCAAAGTGATGAGATTAATATAGGTACATCTTGTCCCAACTTTTTCAAAACCATCGGCTGGGGGAGGGGGGGGAAAAAAGAATGAAAAAAAAGGGAGAGAGGGGGAAGGGAATGTTATAGTATCCGATTACAGCAGAGATGGTAGAGACAGGATAACTTTCTTTTAGTGAAGAAATAAACTACTTGATTGCGCTATGTTATCAGAAGGTCAAATAAGAGACCGCCGTTAGGTATATTATTCTTTTATATCATTTCATTGCTGTTACATGCGTCATCGATTTAGATCTTGTATAGTTACGTTATAATTCATCCGTATACAAATTATAGCAAACCTACACTGAAAACTTTACTGTCGTTAAAAGTGAGGACATTGGGTGAAAAGTGCAATGAGAAACCTGGAATATTTGATTGCTTCGCATAAAGAGGGAAAGTGCCCGTAGTGACCGAAAAAACGTACTTTTTTGGGATTTATTTTTAGAAGAATAGAAACATTGCACATCAAATTGATATCATACTATTTGTGGCAATATTTGAAGACAAAAAATCACGCCATTTTTTACATTATGAAAAATGAAAAATAATTGCTTCTTGGTAGATTTTGTCGGCGCTGACATAGAAATTGGCATAAAATATCCTGGCAGCAATTTTCATCGGAAATCATAAACCAAAACAGTTTTTTTTCTCGAGAGGGTTTTTCATTCTAGGTAGACTACGATCTTTGTGAAATTCAAACATTAACCATACAAATCAAAAGAAAAAGAACCGATGATTTTTTTCGCAAAAAAAATCCTCTATTTCCACGTCAAAAATGGTCTTGAAATGTTTTTTTTCTGCATGTCCGTAGTCCATCTAAGTAACTTTTCAGGCCCTTCAAAATAAATGCTGCATGAAGAAAATCGGTTTACTACTTTTTTCATAATCACTTTCGCCAATTTGAAAAACATGGTTTCGAGAAAACGCTATTTAAAGATGGCGGTCACCACTTCCAAGTGGCATATCTTCCACAATTTTAAAAATCGGCTTGCGAAATTTTACAAAAAAGTTTTTAAAGTATGTTAATACAATAAAAAAACGATTTTCCAAAACGTGTTCGGGTACTTCACTCTTTACATAAATCCAAAAATCTGATGTTTTGGTATATAACCTAACATATTTATAATTTTCTTAGAAACAACATTGCAAAATATTCTATTTTGAGTACATGTAAGGAACGAAACCTTTTACTCAGTCAAGTGGCTATTATATAATAGTTTAACTCAATCAACTGCTCAGTATGGTATAGCAAACACGTGGAATAAAACCCAAAGTCATGGCTACTTTTTCACACTGCAAAAAAATAGTGCTGCTGTCTGAACAGTTTTTAGATTCTGCCAACAAATTATCAATTTCTAAAACAAGTTATAAGTTTTAATTGGTGTTTGACTCAAAAATAAGCTTTTGTAGAGTTTCTTAAGTTTTCTGTTAAAATATTTATAGAGTATGTGTCCCATTGCTCAGTCTAATATACTATGATTGATTACATTTTTTTTATTGTAACTTATTAAATAATAGAGTTACAAACAACATTCAGCTGGTAATACGTCTTGCTTAGATAATTTTAATAAGAGGTTCGAAAATAAGTCCCAACAAAATGAGCATGAGCATGATAGACGCACTTTCTGAATCCATCGATGCTCACAGATTTGTTCTAACAGGTTTGATTGAAGAGTGAAATCGGTTTTTAGTCACAAAACTACGAATTTTCATGAAAATTATTATTTTTCGACTAGGATGATGGAATTGACAACTAGCAGTCTTAATTGAGACTGCAAAGACGAAACAAGACCTTCGAATTCATGAATATGTTGTGTTTCTGTTCTGAAAAGGTGGAATACGAAGCTACCCTTTGAATTTTGGGCTTGGATTTTATGAAATGGACCCCCTGAATCCAACTGCTCACAGATTGTTTCAGTCAGTTAGTCAGTTGTTTTTTCTTTTTTTTTACAAGGTTCAGGGGGATCCTTATGGATCCTAACCCAACACAGACGCCTGCACTTGGTCATCGTGCACTGTGTCAGAGTGTGGTCAGGGTTGACCTTGAGTAAAGGCCGACTTCTGATTCCACGAAAACCCGTATCCTTGTTGCACCATCAGAACCTTAACCAACATTACCAAAATTACTAACATTAAACAACTATTTATTAAAGGATTATGTCTGTGATAGGGAAATCATCAAATGCAGCAAGCTGCGATTGCAAAAAATAAGAAAACAACAAACGACCCTTAGTAATTTTAAATACTGAAACATGATTTTATGAAATATTTGGTATTTGTTGAACAGAAATCGATCAAAGTTCAGGATCGGCTAGGATTAATGAATTTGGTAGGCGTCACGCTCATACAATATATAATAATCTTATAATAATTCAGTATAACTCTCTTTAAAAATCAGAATAGAGCCCTGAAAAGGGCCTTTTGTGTGAAATACATCATTTAATAGATAATGGCATCCTGTCGAAATTTAAGGACCGTGGCGCTGTATAGACATAGTAATTGCGGATTTTTAAAACTCAACATTACGTCATATATAAATATGGCTGCCAACTGGATATTTCGCTCCTCGTGGTTATGCCAATCGGCTGACTATGAGTTCTCCACGGGCTTGGTGAATCGATATAGCATAGCATAGCACAGTATAACTTAATTATAAATTATATTTATATAATTAATTTATAATAAACAGTGCATAAATTGCATAAATGGCTGCCTAGCCTGCAACTTGCTAGAAACAACCTGCTGAGCCATCAGCTACCTGGCTGGATGCTCTCCAGCGCACCTACCATTGTACTTGGCACCATCAGTTGCCAGGTCACCACTGGCTAGGTCAACCGACTGTATATGGCTGCCAATGGCTGCTTAGCAACGGTAGCTTAGCCAACGGCTTGCTTACAACAACCTGCTGAGCCATCAGCTACCTGACCTATGGTTGCTCGCCAGTGCATCAACCCCCAGCTGCCAATCCAAAACTGGCTCATTGCTGCTCCGAACAGCTCTGAGGTTACCAGGCGAATGAAGAATTTTGCAAAGATGTACCCGTCATATAATTCTCGATCACTGCTACATATGAGACCTCCCTTATTTACATTTGAAATCTTTGATAGGAAAATACTGTGCATTTAGTAAATTTACTCTGAAAAACGCAATTATGAGACGTCCCAATATACCTGCGTTATTTTCAATAGTTTAATGTTTAAAATCAATCATTTTAAATATTAGAATCAAAGCGTAGAAAATGTCTCAATCGATTGGTGCAAACATTTTGGAAGTCGATCGTGAAATGACTTAGTTGTTAACGTACAAAACCTAAAGACTCGTGACGCTCCAACTATTCGCAATTCGAACGTGTAGCCCAGTATTGAAAACACACAAGTAGTCCTACGTCAAAACAACCCGTAAACTAAACCGAAATAGATCATTGAAGTTACGTCTTTCAAACTAACCGTGTGATATGAGTTTTACCATTTCTGTAAAATTTTAGAGAACAACTTTAGATCTTGCTCACTGCCAATTTTAATGCAATTGGAAAACTAGAAAAATTTAAACTTATACTAATTCAACCAACACGCAATCATCATGGGTGAATGTGAGGAGTTATGTTCAGGATCTGAAGATTGAAGGTGTTCAAATTATTTTACCAGAACATTCAAAATAATGAATTATCGACAGACAAAATAACAAATCGAAGTTTACCGTTATACAAAAGAAAAATGTTTTTATTGTTGATGTTTAATTTATAGACAGGCTTAACTACATCATCTAACGTTTGCATTAAAAAAATGTACTTTTTTCGGATGGTGATAAAATAAAGTTTAGACAGATAATTGCTTTTGATGAACTTCCCCTGGAAGGTAATTATTTAAGCTTACTTGCAAAAAAATTTCTACGCCCTTGTGAGCGGCCTTCCGGCAGTTAACTGGAACATTCACTATGGCGGACGAAAACATCCGGGTAGGCATGTTTTTGAGTTCTTTCTTCGTTTTATTTATCAATTCCTTCTCAGTTTTCGAGACAAAATTGTTAGAGTAGATCTTACCCTTCAGGTTGGCCCAGAAATTTTCGATGGGACGCAGCTGGGGGTCGTTGGGCAGGTTCACCGACTTGGGTACTCCATCGATATTCAGCCGCTCCATCTCTTCCAACGATCGCTTCGAGTAGTGTGCCGACGCCAGATCTGCCAGAACACCGCGTCTTCGCCCTTATGGTATTTCTCGATGAACGACGCAACATCCGGCAGGCATTTCGTACTATAAACTTCCCCGTTCACGCCCAGTCCGGATCGAAAGAAGAGCGGCTTTGACATCCCCTTCTCGCTGATTGTCAGTCGCAGCAGCACCTTCTTGGGGAACTTGGTGTATGAAATGAACTTCTCCTCGGAGCTCACTTCCTTCGTGGGGGAAGTAAATACGAAGTTCCCTGCCAGTCGTTGCCATTCAGGTTGAGTCGTCCATCACCGCCGTCACGTCGCGATTCGCCGGGAAAATCGAGTTGACCATCTTCTTCAGCCGCTGCCGCTGCGTCATTGACAGCAGCTCCGAAACCAGTGGACGCGACTTCCGCTTCCTGCCATGTATGTTCATGTTTGCCAGGTACTTTTTCACTGTTTGGCCGGTTGAATCGACCTCCCGGCCAAGCGCACGCAGCGATGTAGCCACTTTTTCCTCGGTCTTCCTCTTCAGCATCCCTTGGAGCTTTTTGTCGCTCAGGTTCGTCGGCCGTCCGGAACCGGGCTTTCTTTCGATGCTCTGATTGTCTAATAGTGCCAAGATGTTGTAGATGCCGGAACGGGCGTATCCGGTGTCCACAAAGTGCCGCACGATGTCCGTTTTCGACGCGGCGGGGTGCCGTTCTTTGAACGCGCACACTTCTGAACGGAGTTGCTTCACTGTTTTTGCCATCACGGTTAAAGTTCGACTGATAGAGCTGCCAAATTTTGTCTGCTGACTCATGGGTTACTATGATTGGTGTTGCATGAGTAGTTTTGTCAGTGCGGGTGAAGGTAAGCCCTTGAAAAATCGACAATTTTTGTCGGTTATAGTAAATTTATCAATAAAACTACCGTATTTTTTTTTCTCTTTTTTTTTTTCTCTTTCAAAAGTGTCCCCCGTCATTCCTAAGAGCAACCGTACCGTTCCGGTACTAAAGTTATGTTTGCAGTGCAACATAATTGCCTCACACCAACAGCGACTGGTGCTAAAAGTGCTTTCAAACTAGCATTGAGGCTCTCGGGAAGCAACGGGTGCTCAAATATAGCAGCGCAGGAGACGGTTGCTATTAAGTGAAAAGTGTGTAGTTTTTTATTAAATATCCATGCAAATGAATTTGTTGCATTTTTTCAATTCTAGAACATAAGCTCTACCTTGACATGACATAATATGTGATTTAATATGAAGAACTTATTCGATCTTATAACATATTCTGATTAAGGGGATTGAAAAATTATAAAAACTTTTGTAAGGTTCAATGTGGATTCTCAGTTACAGGTCAGATTCTTTTAAAATACTATAACACCATTATTTTATTAAATTTTGAGAATATTTGTACACATTTAGAAAATATGAATTTTACACGAGACGTTATTCATGTTTATAAAGAAAGATTTCGTGTAAAATTAAGTCTCCTGAATCTGACACATACGCAATTCGACGAAAGATGTGTTTGATTGAATTTATTTTCTCATCCCTTTCAACTCATTTTTAGGACAAGACGGACGCTTGCATGTGCCGGACTCAGGGGACAGAAATTTATATGACATTTTGGTAGTGTGTAGTATATAAATACATGAGTATTTAGTATTTGAATATTCATTTTCAATGATATGGTATCTTATCCTGGAAAACTTTTTTTCCTTATGAGTGCCCATCTTGCTTTGTAAAGCGAACTTTTAGACAATTATATTGCCTTTATTAAGAAAAAATTTCGTCCAATTTTGCAAATTGACTTTAAATTTTAAAATATTTTTTTTTAGCGTGTAAAAATCGATTTCACAATTTTTACATTTTTTTCAAAAAAGTTAAAAAAGTTACATCACTTTTTTGTAAGTCTTGTCCTTTTTGAGTTATGTTGATTGAAAAAAAAACGATCAAAAACTTAAGCCCGTTTCAAATTGCAGTTTAAATAAATTAAAAAAAAAACAAAGTATGCAATGTTGCTTAAAAAAAACATAGTCTACACACCCACAAATTGGATTTTGTGAGGGTGCTGCCAAACACTGGATGAGTTGGCGTGAAATCCGTCAATACTTAAAAAGTTTCTAGTAATTAATGAAAATCATTTTAAATTACTTGGGTCACTAATTAACTTTATATTGATATATATCTACAAAATAAATTACCTCCAAAATAAATCCACAATTTAAAACCTAATGAAAAATTGAAGATTTCTCAATGAATTTTTAAATTTATAGGTATAAAAATAAATGAATAAAAAATGAATATTATTTGATTTTTATTGCTACAATTAGCTAAGAAATAGTAATTTAATCAAACAATTATATAATTGAATAGTTTCCTTATTAAAGAGTCACTAAAATCAAAATTTTAAATTATTCAATTTTAAATGTTACGATTGTATAGCAAAATTAATTCGAAATAAATAATTATTTTAAATTTGGACAATAAATAATTTAATTAAAAAAAAAAGTTATCCTTCCTGTATTTAAAAAATAGATAACCAGTTGATTAAAATTATCAGAATATCAAACTTATAAACGTATAAATATCAGATAAATAGTTAACAAAATTTAATTTGACTGAAAAAAATATTTTATATAGCATATCCTTCCTTATCCTGTAACGGGTAGCATGGTCTGTGCCTGCTTCAATATCTGGCTCTGGAATCCAATAATCGGTCCGCGAAACTGTTTATTTCCAATTTTGAAGCTGATTTTAGTTGGTACTCATTTTGGACATCCCCGGTGTGCAAAACTGTGACTAAGAATTACCACTGTGATAGCTACGGCCGGTTCGGGATGGGTACTATGTTAAAATAAAAGCGCTAAGCACAGATAAAATAGCAGTGCAAATTACAACGACCGGTACGTTCTTTCTAATATGATCTCAGCAATATTTAAATCAGAATCCTTGCATGGCTGTCTTGTGTTGTTCACAGGTAGTCGAATAATGTTTTTAAAGCTTCTTAGCTCGTATCATCATCGAAAGGATATTGACAAAAATACTCTGAAAAACCGATGCGCCAGGGTGAGTTGAACATCATCTTTCTACTACTGAGCTGAAGGTCGAATTCCGACCGTCCCATCATCGCCTGTCACCTCGCTCCAAGTTGATCCAGTTGAATTTGATTTGCATTTATAAGCGCGTAAAGGAGCTAGACGATTGCTAATCTAAATCGAATAAAGTCACCTTTCCTTCCTGAAACCAGTTTCTACTGTATGGTTCCATTCTAGACTCGCTAAAAGCGTCATTGAATTTGAAGAAATAAACAACATTGTCCAACATCGCATGGCAAAACGGTTTTGGTACCCAAAAGTGTGTTCATATTTTCCTAACGATCGTTGAACCTAGCTTCGGAAACTAGTTTATTGGAATTTTGGCAAACTGAAATCATTCTTTATATCAACAGCTTTCCCATTCGGCAGAAAGATATGCATAGCGAAGATGGTTCCAACAACAACTTTGGAAAGGACAAAATTAACATAAAGTTCAGCAAGCTTTCAAACTCGTGGGTTCAGAGAACGAACTCGATTCTGCCCAAAATTGTACCCAACTTTAATCGTCGTAAATTAGAATCTTTCTGAAAAACTCTTCTCCTCTCGCGGGGGGGGTCAGAAGCATTGGTTGACGGCACTGTGGAAGGTGTCGAGAGGATGTGACTCAAATTGGACTGCGACAAAAGTGGGCGTCTTCCCGAAGTGTTGATATTCTAAAGAAGCTTCAAGTTTCTCACTCTCGCTGATCAAGAGGTGTCCAACTGCAATCGTCGAAAGTGAAGAGACCTCTTTTTTTACTTTTCTGAACTGGGGTGAAATGGGATATGTTCATGATAATTATGCAACTAATTCTGACGAAAATTAAATTCACATCAGGGAAAGAACGATGAAGCATATAAGTTCATAATTATCATTTTGCCAGCATATCAACTAGCAAGATTATCCAGCGGTGAAACAGAACCGAATCAAGATTTCCATTTCGCACTGCTGAGCATTCTGGCTCATTTTATAACCCGAAAAAGCTTGATGATCTGAATCGTTTGGCATCTCTTTTGTCTCTGTTAAGCTTTTTAGAACGATTAGATATAAATAAGACCGCGTTGCCAACCGGGGTTTTAGTATTGATTTGAAAGTTAACCATCGGTGAATCAATGGCAAGAACAACGTGAATTGTTGAAAAATCAAAAACGACCAGCTTGACGTGCTGAACGACGCACCTAGGTACTCGGAGAGATTTGGAGCGATAATCGACCCGGATGTGGACATAGTGTCGTGTGACTAGAACAAATTAGAATTTAAAAAAGACTATCAAAAGTGTATAAAAATGGTGAGTCAAGGAGTGGAATGAATGGTTATGATTTGTTTGATAAAAAAGTGAAAGAATAAATATAGATTGGGGAAGTTACTCGACAAGAACACTACATCTTCTGTTTAAGTTTGTGAGGCTTTTGAGTTTTGATAGGCAACTTTCTAGCATTTCGTGATGAGCGCAAACAAGTGTTGATCAAACGTGATTCTTACAGAATGAATAAAGTCGGCAGTTGGCAGAATCAGTTCAGGCAGATCTGGGTGAATCGAGTAAACGAAGAAGTAGCAAAGTTTTAAAGCATTCATGATGCACTTGCCGTAGCGACCATCTACATAACCGCATGACACCTTTGGATCAATGTAATAGAATTTTAGTAGCGTCTATTTTTTTTTTTTTTTGAGTTTCTATTCCAACAGATGCACTAGTATTTGTTTTGTATTTAGTTGAACAAAATATTTCAAACATGTTCTTTTTTCTAGCTTGTATAGAAGACCTTCTAAGTACACGCAAAATTTGCAAAAGCTATTGCGTCACAAAAGTTATGTGAATGCGACTTTGGGGTGATAACAAATCATTGCCAAAAAAGGAAGAGAAGGAAAACCAGCCTATCTCTAAATGGAACATTCAAAACTTCTGTCACCTGGTGGTGATTGCTGGTACGACCAAAAATCTATTCAAGCTCAAAATATAAATATTATTAGATGTGAATCTTCAGTAAAGAATGCACATCTATTAATATTCAGTTCCTGGTCTAAGAGGTCTTCAATCGAAATAAAAAAGCAAGATTGTATTACGATTTCACATGTTTCTGTTTCATTTTTCGCTACGAATCGTGACATGGTGCGTAAAAATGCAACACATCAGTTTGCTTCGAAAAATTCAATGTGTGCGTGAGGTGGTGCAGTGTACTAGTTGGTGAGTGGATTGGAGTCCAGTACATACAAGAAAAAAATATCAATAGTCGTCATCGAGCTTCAAACCGTGGTCGTCAGCGTGGAAGTTCATTGTAGTAATCACTCAGCTTTATTGACATGTTACAGATAATTTACTAAAGACCCTACAGTTGCTTCGATTTTCGAGGCACTAAGCGGTTCAGTGCTGAGGACAAATGAATATGTTCAATCTGTGTGCAGCCAGTCGTTCGCACCCTCTTGCATCGCTTTGTATATTTCACAAAACGCTTTGTGGATCGAAATGGGTGAAATTGCTTGTTGTTGTTGCAATGTTGTCTCATTGTTTGAACACCTTTTCAACTTTTGTAAGTTGGATGGATTGTCAGTGTTGCAGGCGATTACATAACTTCTCAAAGATTTTTTCTTTCATGAACCCACTCTACTCAGAACCCACATATTGAAACCAAGTAGAAACAACTGCTTCGTTACAAGCGTTCAATATGAAAAACCTTTCATATCAACAACCACAATAACGTTACTGGTTAGCACCGTGCTACCAGAAAAAAAAGACGAAAAAAACTTCTCCATGCTCTTGAAACTTGTTCGTACACATGAATTTGTAAATAAAAAAATCCAAAATTTATCTATTTATCACTTTGTTTATAAGAAAAAAAACATATCCATATAACTGAATTGGCCTGCACAATTTAAAAACTTTTGGGACCACCCCAGCCATGCAGGTCAGTATAGACTTTTCAGCAATTGATTTAACCGCATTTGTCAAGATTTCAGAATGTTGCTCACTGTTGGCACTGGACTATCTCCCCCTCTCCCCCTCCCCCCTCTCTCTCTCTCTCCCTCTCTCTATCTCTATCTCCCTCTCCCCCTCCCCCCCCCCCCCTCCTTTCTCTCCCTCTCTCGACCACCATTCACCATTCATAATGTCGCGAATGGACACACACTTCTTGCAAATTCGGTTAAACTAACTTCAAGGGGCTCAATTATGTCACAATCAAGTTGTTGCAACCAGTTATGACAGTTTTTTTGTTAATTAAGAAAGTGCTATCCCAGATTACTTCCGGTCGTTTATCACTCATTGCGAATGGGAAGTTATCAAACCGGCTTAAGAGCTTAAAAGAATGATTAGAGCAACGATGCGTAAAACATTGTGAAAATTTCAGGATTATTCGCAGTTCATTAGGGGCTGTTCATAAACAACGTACATTTTTCCGAGAGGAGGGAGTCTGACCAAAGCCTACGCTCCATATAAAATCTCAAAAAGATGTATGGAGAAAAGTCTACGAGGGGGGAGGGGGGTTTGGTATTTTCAAAATGAGTCTAAGTGGTTTACGGACACGAACATTTCCCATCTTTTGCCTTAGAAGATGTCCTGCGACGAGTCGGGTTTAAAAGTCGGGGTGTGATTTTCTCGAGGTCCAGGTTGTTTGTTTCGCAGATATGGATATTGTGGACCGAAGATATGAAACGGTGGAAAAACTGTACATCTGCCTAAAGCGTAGAACAAGAAATGTTGGACTAGTGGTTAATGCGTCAACAATAAAATACCTGCTAATAGGCGAGATTGAGTGTGGCAGGGCTCGCCTAGGTAGATATGTAACGATAAATAGAAGGGGATACTTTCGATGAAGTGGATGAATTTGTCTACCTTAAATCCTTGCTAACAGTTTTGAAATAACTGATGGCACACCATCAGTAGGAGTCGTGCTTATTATCGGCTGCAGAAGAAACTGCGTTTAGAGGAAGATAAACTTTCAAACCAAATGTACCATGAACAAAACGCTTAAAGACTGTTTCAGAAATTATAAACACATTTTCAAAATATTAAAAATGTGTTTTATTTTAAAAGGTGTTTTACATAACATTTTACTCTTTTTCAATCAAAATCTTTAATTATAACTGAGACATCTCACTTTTCCTCGAACATGATCCATAAGTTTCCCACCATTTTCACCACTTTTGTCCAATCCTCTTTAAATTTTTCGATGTCATCCGCTGGTTTTACGAATTTCCGTAGATTTAATTTGGTCAAAGCCCAGAATGTCTCGATTGGCCGTGCCTCCGGGAGATTCGGTGGACTCATGTTTTTCGGCACGAAACAGATATTTCGACTTTTTTACCACCCTAGTGTGTCCTTGGCGTAATGACATGATAAACGCCTCTGGAGGCATTCCTTGATGAACTTCTGGGTGTTCATTGTTTCCAATGTTACGTACGGGCTAGATATGTTGCCGGATTTGCATATTGCCTGCCACAACATCACTTTCTTGGCAAATTTTTCGGTGAAAATGGCCTTCTCCATTTAGGAAATATCCCTGTCCTTGCGTATAGTGAAGTATTGTGGTCCGAAAAGGGTTTTGTAATTCAATTCCACATACGTTTCATCGTCCATGAATAAACACCCAGAATTTCTACACAAAATTTTATCATATAGTTTCCGGGCTCTCGGTTCCACATACGTGGCCTGATTTGAGTTCATTTTGGGTTCCTTCTGCTTCCGGTATGTCTTGAGTCCAAGTCGCTCTTTTGCACGCATCACGTTAGACGTCGAGGTCCTTTTTTTCACCACATCTCGAACGGAAGTCGATAGTTTCTGCTTATGGGCATCCCTGATCTTTTTGTCAATATCACGACTTACAGGACCGGATTTCCGACCACTCCTCGGTGCATCTTAAAAGAAATTGTTCTCCATATTTTCTAACTGCAGTTCGTACCACTCCGACGCTCACACCCTCTTCCTTGGCCAATTTTCTTTAAGAGATTCCACTCACAGTATACCATTTGTGCTGTTTCTCTGCTCCATATTACGATTACGCATTTTGAAATTCAACCAGAAACGAAGTTTTGTTTTGATGCTATGACGTACAGAAATATATAAACAAAAAGACGCAGCAAAAATAACATAAAAAATTTCCTTCAATTCAAAATGACCGTAAACATTAGGTGTGCTTACAATTTCTGGAACAGTCTGTATAAGGCCGGTGATTCTCTACGGCCATGAATATTGAACCATGCTTGAGAGGAACTTGCTCACACTAAGTGTATTTGAGCGGCGTGTCCTGAGGACCATCTTTGGCGGTGTCTGCAAGAACGGTCTGTGGCGGCGAAAAATAAGCGGCGAGCTCACTCAATACTACGGCGGACCAAGTGTTCTGAAGGTGGCAATAGCTGGAAGGATACACTGGGCAGGGTATTATGCGGGAATGCCGGGACACTGCCCTGCAAAGACGGTGTTTGCTCCAAATCCGGCTGGTACTCGTACAAGAAGGCTTGGAGCGGGCAAGGAGAGCAGACCAGATACTCAACGATTTGGGGAGTGTGGAACGCAGCCGAGGTGCGTATACACAGAAAAAAATAATGAATTTTAACAAGCGCGTAAAATTTCCCCTCGTTTAATGCCATGTCAAAGGAGGCGTAAACACCGAAATTGTTTGCAATATTTCATGCGCTATACTACAATGTTTGCAATCTTTCATACAACTGGCTAGATTCAGGCGTTATCTGGCTTGAATTTACATGAAATATCCTATTATTTTCTGCCAAATCTAGCATTCCCTTTATGTGCATTAGATCACGCAGAAAATTCAATGTTTCTTTTTATCTGTGTATAACATGTTAACCAAATTTATGAAAATGAATTAAAAAAACACAGTTTTGCACCGATCTTTATATTCTGCGAAAAAAATCTGTTATGTAATGTAATGTAAATGAATGTAATGTGAATGATTGATTAGAATCAATTAGAATTTCTTTTTCTATGCGATGTTCATGTTAAAACCACTTCCAGTAGTAGCTAAGTGAAATATTTTGGCAGTGCATGAAATTCATAGACAAATTTAACCACTTACACAATTACCTTTATATACGGACCGGACAACCAGGCTTACCGGTTTAGTGAGATGTTCAAGTCTCGAATAATTCATGATAAGGGCCTAAAAGCCAATTGTAAACAATGAACTTAAACGTCGATATCTCTCGAATCTAAAAACACTCTCCGGAATTCAAAGCTGCATCTGGTAGAGGCGTACCATGTTATATAGTTCTACCATGTTATATAGTTGGATATAGTAGGAGTCTTAAGATTCACGAAAGATCGATCTTCAAAGTAATTGTTTACTTGTATGCCCTAATCATGAATTTCTCGGTAAGTGTTTCACAGAAAAAAAAAATGAATTTTAACAAGCGCGTAAAATTTCCCCCTCGTTTAATTTAAAGCCAAAGGAGGCGTACACAACGAAATTGTTTGCAATCTTTCATGTGCCATACAACAATGTTTGCATTCTTCCATAGAACAGGCTAGATTCAGGCTTTATCAGGCTAAAATTTACATGAAACCCCCCATCTTTTCAGCCAAATCTAGCATTCCCTTTATGTGCATTAGATCACGCAGAAAATTCAATGTTTCTTTTTATCTGTGTTGGTGGTGTTTGTATTTCCTCATAATGTTATTTTCACACGAAACAGCTGTCTGATGTGACATCTAATTCTCGGTTCACAAAATTGTTATGTTAGTTAGTTTGACGTCGTAATATGCTTCCAATAAAAGTAAGCTGCCTGATGGACCGGACCTTATACAAACGGCATAACCTTACAGGGAACCAACCATGAAAATTTCTGAAAATCTGCTTTCAAGCGGTATTTGGTGCCAAAATACTACGTGCTGAAATAGATTGTCCTGCCTTGTTGGAGCGTATGAGGATCTATGCTCCAGAACGAGTATTGCGGTCACGACTGCTAATACAACCTACTTCGCGAAACACTCTGTATGGCTCCAATGACCCCGTGAATTCGATAAGCTGACGATTTCAATCTGGATATCATGTTTTTGACTTTAATTTATCTATAAATGTTTTTAAAGAACGCTTAAGATCTCAAAATGTGTTTGGCTAAGTTAGAATTAAGTATATTTCATTAAGACCTTGTTGTCAGATGATGATTATTATTATTATTAAATAAATAAATTTCAGTGACTCATCAAGCTTCGTGACGTTCATTGCCCGCAAACTACCGTGTCTATCGTCATGTAAAAATTGTTTGTTCACCCACAGGTAATTTAAAAGTTGAATGTGGTATTGTTGCCATTTTTACTCTTTTTAACAGCTGTTAGCTATGTTTTTGTCCAACACGCACTACCACATTTCCAGTGGTACACTACCACATTCAGACGTGATAAGGTTAATTCTAGACAAAATAATCAAAAGGTCGAAAGTAACATTTGTAAACAATGACTTCTAGCGGTTTTTTTCTGGGATCTGATTGCTCCCACAAACAAAATAGCACCAGTAACAGATACAGGGAGTTATTACCTTCCCGTCGGTAGTGGATACAAATGTTAGCAACCTGGCATTTCCAGGAAATTTACGTTTTAAGTCATTGTTTACAATTGTTACTTTAGACCTTATGAAGATTTTGTCTAGAGTTGCACTCATCCAGAATCTCACATGCTGAGCTGCCTTACAGTACATACACGGTAACCAATGGAATTCAATATGAGGGTCCAGTCGCATGGAAATATCAGTCGCATGAGGACTCAGTCGCATGGAAATATTGAATCAGTTAAGTTCAGGGGCCTGGCAACTCTATCCTAGTTGCTAGCGTTTGACAGTATACAACATATCACGGGCCTCATTTGAATAAGGCCCGTCTGACGTTTGTTACTGTGGATACGTACACCTGTATTGTTTACAAACAATGAAACTTTTGATGATTGGATGTTGAAGAGTTAGTAGTAGAGTTGAGTTAGTCAGACTATGAGTTTTTACAAACTTAACGAAACTGAGTCGTACAGTGATGGGAAAAAATAAATCTGCTCCTTTTTTTTGTTGGGTGTATTATTACTGCGACCATTATTTTTATCTATTGTGATACACAACTCATTTTTCTACACCATTTCAAGGTGATAAGCTTCTATGAGAAGTAACCATCATCGTATGATTTAGGGTATTATCCCAGTAAGGAATAATGTGTCGTACTAAACGCACTACCTTACGTATCTATGACCATATTTCAAAGGACTTTAAAAGATCCACCTATGATCAATGTATTATTGTTGAGAAAAAACGCATATTTTTGAAAGAGTAGTTTCAGTTAAATCATAACGATAACTTTTATCCCTTACATAAAATATACAACAAAATCAATTCAGTTTGGCAAAGTTGGCATGACAGAAAAAAGATTCACTTCATTTGATCAAAACAAATTAATCAAAAACAGTTGGAATCGACGCTTCAATAGTCATTATGACCTACCTTCGCATCAATGATAGACTGCAATCAACCTGATTTCTGAGGTGTTGTGGATCCAACTCATTCCCACAAAATATGTTCGCCTGTTGGTTTCGTGGGGTTTTTTGACTCTATTGTCGAGAATTGCCCAGAAATTTTCAATAGGGTTTAAATCAGGGCTCTGGGGAGGCCATCCCAAGGGTTTAATCCGAAAGGCACGGAAGAATGCTTGCGTTTTCTAAGCCGTTTGCTTTGATACGTTGTCTTGCTGGAAAATATATTTATCTTCCAGACCCATTTTAAACAAAGATTCTTTCATATTCTCGTTCAGAATATCTATATACCCATCTGCCGTCATGATACCGTTGATTAGTGCCAGTTTCTACCCTCAAAACCATGAGTAGCAGCCCCAGACCGCCGTGCTTTATAGTCACTTGGAGATGTTTATCCTTCGCTTTATAGTCGTTTTTCCGCCAAACTCGCAGTCGTCGTTTTCTGTTGAACAGCTCAAACTTTGATTCTTTTGATCAAACAACCCGTTTGAACTGTTCCACGGCTTGCGTCATACTTTTCGGCAACTTTGCGCAGAGATTCGTTTTTGAAGCAATTATGCACGATAATATTTCGAACTTGAACGGTTACTTTCATTCCTCCCATGATGGATCTTTAACAAACTCATTACTTGAGCACAACTCGCTTACTTCTCACAACTGTAGAGATTATTTGTGATTGATGAAAACAAAGGAATGTCAAAAGCATGATTAACAAAGGGTAAGTCAATTGAATGTACACGGAAAATGTTTTGTCCCTAATGGATCTTTTTTGTTGACATAAACACAACCTTATTTTACTTTTCACAAGAAGTTGGCTAAAATGAAACTAATGACTGCCACCCAAATATGTCCAGTGCGTGTAATAAAGTTGTTATTGATACGGATTTGTGAAGATATCGAGGCCTAATTAGTATACGGCTCGATGGATCTTAGGACCATCTTTGGCGGTGTGCAGGAGAGTGGTGTGTGGCAGCGAAGAATGAATCACGAGCTAGCTCAACTCTATGGCGTACCAAGTTTTCTGAAGGTGGGAAAAGTTGAGAAGAGCGCCCATTGTAGGGCAGGGTATGTTGTGAGAATGCCCGATAACAACCCTGCAATGATGCTGTTTGCTTCAAATACGGCTGGTACAAGAAGGTGTACATAGACTTGACGACATTGACATCAAATCTCCATGCCCCCTAATGATAATTATAAGGAATGTAATCTTCCTTGTCGTTCGAACTTCCCAAATTTCAGAGATGAGCAGAAGTGTTTGAAACATTGTTAGCACTATTGCGACTCTGCTGCGTAGTGAGAAATTTCTTAATTACTACTTGCCATCCGGATGACCTGGTTCTTCCACCCAACTTTGCTGATGATATATCTTTTTCTATGCCTAGAGTTACGAGGTACTCCATACTGGAACCAATTAAGTCAAATCCTACATGCTTCGTGTTTCCAATATACGGCGCTAATGGAAGCACTCGAGACCATCACTAGCAGTACATTTGTTAAAGTAGGTTGTGGCACAAGCAAACTGTTGCAATCAAATATAAAAGTTTTGTGTAGCTTGGGGTCGTTATTAACAATGGTTCGCATTTTGTCAGCTATCGAAACTGAATTTTTCAATGCTATCATTTAGCATCTCCTGATTTCTTGCGATTCTTGGTGAATTATTAGCAAATCACCCACTATCCTCAGTCAAAAGACAGCTGAAAGTATACAGATACAGCAATTGACTACTCACTTTTAAGTAAATTCATTGTGTAATTTAAATTTTGCCAAAATAAAAATATTACAAGATTCTGAGTAAGCTTCAAACAAAAAACAAATTAAGTTTAGCTAACCCATGCCATTTGGTGCCGAGCCTAAGACGGTATTTTTACAAAATCCAGTGATGATCAATATACCCTCAAATAATAGTTCTCATAATCAGTGTAAAATATCCACCAGAAATTCACTTAACTTTCATGTGATTCAGGAAGTGGAAAATAGTTCGGCTTCCACTTCACTTCTGCTATTAAGGTTTGGCAAAACATTTCTCCCTCGTTTTGTAAGCTATTACTTATTACTGCCTAATGTTTTGAGCTGGTTTTGACTCTTCTTCAATTCCTCATCAAAATCAGTTTTAATTTCCATCCACTATTTCACGGTAGATCGAAGCTCTGGGGCCTGGACTTCCTGGGCCAGGGTCGTCCCTGTTCCTCCATGTCACGACCGCTTACGGCTGCTTGTCGGACCTCGTGCCTCCGTAGTTCGTTTAGCCGTTAAAGAGAGCTTAACGTTTCCAGAATGCACCGCGGGGGGAGGCGAACTACTTTTACACCCCAGACTGTATAACCTCATGCGTCCAACATTAGTAACGACGGGCTTTGGAAATACTCCGGCTGCTTCTTCTTTATCTTTCTCAATTGCCTCACCCTTTTGTTTCATACAGGGTGCGGCAGAAAATAATGTGAAAATGTTCAAACTTGAGTATTGGGTTAATTCGTGTAGCTAGTGACTAATTTCTGTCGAAAGTGTATTTGTTTATGTTTACTTTCACGTGCTGCATCCAAATATTCTATTTGTTTTATTGCATATTCGTCAAAATGTTCGCGAAAGAAGTGATCACCAGTTTGTTGCTCGCCCAGAAGAAGCCGAAAGAGATTGCTAAGGTGGTAGGGTGCCATTTGGCAACAGTTTACCGCATAAAAAAGTCCCTGCAGGATAGTCCTAAGCAGCGGAAGCCGGGAAGCGGACGTCCGCGCCTTGCACGCACGCCGAACGTGATCAAATCGGTCCGTGCAAAAATTGCTCGCAACCCGGTGCATTCCATAAGGAAACTTGCAAAGGAAGCCAATATTTCGGAGAAATCCATGCGGAGAATCATCAAAGAAGACCTGCATGCATCTTCCAGAGCCAGAGTGAAACGTCACTCGATTACGGACCGGGTCAAGGAACTACGAGTGACTCGTTCCAAGAGATTGCTTTCCTTGTTGAAGAAGGAAAAAATGATAATCCTGTTCTCCGACGAAAAGCTTTTCAGCTTCGATGCTGTGGGCAACAGCCGCACGGACCGGTTCATTTCACCGCAGAAGATAGAGAACGTTCCGGAAAAAGTGAAATTCAAATTTCAAACCAAACATCCGGCTGGTGTCATGATGTTTGGCTTGGTGGCGTCCAACGGCTTGAAAATGCCGCCTGTTTGCTGGAGTTAAAATCAATACCGAAGTGTATATCGGTATTTTAAAGGACCAAGTGATTCCCTGGGTGAAGGCCAACTTCTCCGAGGACCAAAACGTTGTCCTACAGCAGGATGGAGCGCCGTGTCACACGTCCAATCGAACCCAGCAATGATTGAACGATAACATGAAGTTTTGGCCGAATGATTTGTGGCCCCCTAGAAGTCCAGATCTTAATCCGTTGGATTAATCGATTTGGACATATGTTAAAGCACGGGCCTGCAAAACATCACACCCTAGTGTGAAAACCCTGTAGTCAACCATAACAATGTCGGAGGACTACGTCCGAAAGGCATGCTCTGGCTTCCGGCGTCAGCTCGAGGATGTTATTAATAAAAATGGAGAACACATTGAATAAATTTGTTTGAAAGGACTTTATAAAGATAACTGCACTTGAAAATGTTGATATTGTTGCTTGAATTAGTTGAAAATGGGATTTGAAAGAAAAAGAACAAATTTTCGCATTATTTTCTGCCGCACCCTGTACATGCATAGCATGTAAAAGGGAGAGTTGTAAAATAGGTAAACTTTTATTATTTCGCATTGACGCTTTAAGTGGGGACCTCTTATGATTTTTGTTTCATACTGCATTCGCACGCACCTCTTTTTTCTGCACTATGCTGCTACCACTAGTAACGTTTGCATTAAAAAAATGGACTTTTTTCGGATGGTGATAACAAAAAAGCTGAGACAGATAATTGGTTTTGATAAATTTTCTTATGGAAGGTAATTATTCAAGCTTACTTGCAAAAAAATTCTACGCCCTTGCGAGCGGCCTTCCGGCAGTTAACTGGAACATTCACCATGGCGGACGAAAACATGGGTGTAGGCATGTTTTTGAGTTCTTTCTTTGTTTTATTTATCAATTCCTTCTCAGTTTTCGAGACAAAATTGTTAGAGTAGATCTTACGCTTCAGGTTGGCCCAGAAATTCTCGATGGGACGCAGCTGGGGGTCGTTGGGCAGGTTCACCGACTTGGGTACTCCATCGATATTCAGCCGCTCCATCTCTTCCAACGATCGCTTCGAGTAGTGGGCCGACGCAAGATCCGGCCAGAACACCGCGTCTTCGTCTTGATGGTATTTCTTGATGAACGATGCGACTTCCGGCAGGTATTTCGTACCATAAATTTCCCCGTTCTCGGCCTGTCCGGAGCGAAAAAAGAGCGGCTTTGACATCCCCTTCTCGCTGATTGTCAGTCACAGCAGCACCTTCTTGGGGGCAGCAGGGTAAATGCACCCTTCTTTTTTGGGGAAATGCTCCTTCAACTTTGGAAAAATGCTCCTTAGTTGCGTTTCCGCGGTATAATGCAATCGGAGGTATTTACCTTCTGGTTAGCGCTTGCCGGTTGTTTTGACGGGTCTTAAGTTTCTTCAAGATTGTAAAGGGGAGCTTCGCTCCGCAATTTTCAAGGTAGTTTTGACGGGTTTAAATTTCATTTTGACGAATCTTAATTTCATTTTGAAAAGTCTTAATTTCGTTTTGACGGGTCTTAAATTCAGAAACTTAAAACCCGTCAAAACTATACAATCTTGAAGAAACTGAAGACCCGTCAAAACACCCGGCAAACGCTAACCAGAAGGTTAATACCTCCGATTGCATTATACCGGGCAAACGCATCTAAGGAGCATTTTTCCAAAGTTTAAAGCGCATTTCCCCAAAAAGAAGGGTGCATTTGCCCTTCTTGGGGAACTTGGTGGGGGAAATAAACTCCCCCCAGAGCTCTCTTTTCTTGGGGGGGAAAAAAAAAAAGAGGGCCCCCGGCCGGTGGTGCCCACGGGGGGTCGTCCCCCACCCCCCCCCCCCCGGGGGGGGGCGGGGGAAAATCGAGTTGACCATCTTATTCAGCCGCTGCCGCTGCGTCATTGCCTGCAGCTTCGAATCCACTCGCTGTGCCCCTAGCTACGATTTTCAATTTGTCATTAGCTTCCGGTGTGTTTCCTGAATGCTGGAAAGAGTCGTTTGTTTTCCCAATACACAAAAAGGGATGCAAACGATCCGTCGCCAACTAGCGTGGGATTGCTGCACTAAGTGCTGTATCCAAGCTATTCGAACTAATTGTTCTCGAAAGGCAGATCCATGACTATTCACAGACTATTTCTCCTGACCAACACGGTTTTATGCCCAAGCGCTCGACGGCGACCAACCGTACCGTATTTACATCGTTCATCATCCGCGAAATGGAACGCGGTCATCAAGTAGACGCTATAGGTATACACAGATCTGTCTGCGGCCTTCGATAAAATGAACCATCAGATTGAAAGTTCAAAATACGACAAAATGGGGGTTCACGATCAATTGCTGAACTGGCTCCGCTCATACCTGACTGGTAGAACTATGTCTGTGAAGTTTTTAGATTATGCCTCGTCCAGCTTTTCAGTAGTATCCGGCGTTCCGCAAGGCAGCCACCTTGGCCCATTCCTTTTCCTGTTATATATGAACAACGTGAACTTGGGCCTGAAATTATCCTACGCGGACGACCTGAAGCTTTACTACGTCATAAAATGTCCAGAAGACGCCCACTTTCTTCAGCAGGAACAACAAGTGTTCGACGACTGGTGCCGGATCAACAGAATGTCCTAAAATGTATCCAAATGCTCGGCTATCTCCTTTGGCCGAAAACGACTACATCTTTCGATGAACACGCTTGAAACGTGAAACAACAGTCAAGGATCTGGGAGTAATGTTTGACTCCAAACTGTCATTCGAGAACCACATTACCTATATTGTTTTCTCAAGGCTCATCGCAGTTAGGATTCATCTTCCGCTTCGCAAAAAACTTCAAAGACGTTTATTGTCTGAAGGCACTATACTGCTCTTTGGTTCGTCCTTTTTTGGAGTACTGGGCTGTCGTTTGGTCCGCTTTCTATCAAAATGCAGTCCAGAGGATCGAAGCCGTTCAGCGAAGGTTTATACGCTTTGCTTTGCGACATCTTCGTTGGCAAGGCCCTCGCTGATTGCCAAGTTGTGAAAGTCGGTGTAAGCTCATCAACCTGGAATTGTTGGAAGGGAGGCGTGTGGTGGCCAAAGCGTGTTTCGTTGGAGACCTTCTTCTGAGAAACATCGACTGGTCCACCATACTGGGTCTCTTGAACATCAACACTCGACGACGAAACCTACGTTTACAATCTTTCTTTATAAACCGGCACTCAAGGACCAACTATAGCCAACACGAACCTGTGCTAAGCATGTGTCGCGATTTCAACAGCTATTCTAACGTGTTTAATTTTAATGTATCCCGTGATGTTCATAATGATGAATTTTAATGTATCCCGTGATGTTCGGGTCCTCCCTTAGCTCAGTCGGTAAAGGCGCAGCTACAAAGCAACACCATGCTGGAGGTGGCTGGGTTCGATTCCCGGTCTGGTCTAGGAATTTTTCGTTAAAGAAAATTTCTCGACTCCCTGGGCATTGCGTATGATTGTACTTGCCACACAATCATACTAATGCAAAAATGGGACTTGGCATCGAAGGCTCTTAATTAATAACTGTGGAAGTGCATTTAGAACACTAAGTTGAGAGCATGCAATAAATTAATTGTGAAAGCAATAAGCTTGAAATGCTAAAGAAGAAGATGTTCATAGGCGTTGTTTCCGAAGATGTATGTGTTAGTTTTTGTATGTAATTCAGTTTTATCTAATTGTCATTGGAATAACCTTTTTTATCTGTTGACTAATCAATAAATAAATAAATCAATAAATAGATAGTGAAATAGATCGTGGCACGCGAGGGGCATACCAATTTACTTTTAGTCAGCTTTTATGTTAAAACTCCATTGAGAGACAAAGAATGGTGAAATGAACCGATGTAGTTCAATGATTCATCATTTTGGTTTAGTTTGCATCTTTTTCGACATCTTCATAATACCCAGCTCGAAAGGAACACATTAAGCATTAATATGATTGTTTGGCAAGTAAAAATCTCCATTTTCATGCCTAAGGAGTCAAGAAATATGTATTTGTGAAAAATTCCTATCCCAGAATGGGAACCGAACCCTCCCACCGGAAATGCACTTAAGAAGGAGTTTGCGATCATCATTTACGCGTAAATCAGGTATGGAATCCACAGCCATGAATTTCCTTTACCTTCACTCTATGCCTCTGGTTATATTTTTCTAAACTTTCTACTGCATAGTTGTAGACCTGACTGTTTGATTTACCACTGGTATGAAGGCTTTACAGAGCGATTCAGTTTTCTAAATAACCTCAATGCTGGCAATTTTGATGGTTTATTAAGATTTATATTCGCTCAACTTGTATTTTGAAGTAGAGCTTCTATTTTCATCGATCTGCTGGAATATTAAAAAATGAAAACTTTATTATCTTGTTCACTAAATGTAACACTTTTAGATGCATTAATTCAGTCATTATAAATTGTAATTATTCTTCAGCTTCGTGAAACTAAGGCATAGATAATACTTGATAATTCCTCACAATGGTTCCGTACATTCATTCATTCACCATGAAATAAAATTTATTTCAACTTTTCATTCCAGAAATTGATCGTATTTATATTTGCAACTCTCGCGGCTTCCGGTCGCTCCTTGGCATTTGATGGATACAATTACCCCAAACCTTCGTGCAGTTTTGGCAATCCTTCACCATCAACCATAGTAAGCACCAGTATTGTGACCAAAACTGTGCCACTGCCAGCAGAAACTGTCACTCGTTTCGTTACGTCTGTCATCACTGTAACTGTTCCCGTATACAACACTATAACAAGTACAAGTGTCTTCACCAGACCTCCATCGCCACCAAGTACTATTGTTCAAACAGTCCCTGCACCTCCGGAGACAAACGTAGTAGTTTCTACTGTTGTAAAAGCCACTCCAGTTTACAAGACCGTTATCACTACTAAAACTTTGACATTGCCACAAGTTACGCTTCCACCCCAAATTTCCACGCAGACCGTTAATATTCCCCCAGTAACTAAAATTCAGACATCTAAATATACCGTGACTTCTCCTGTGGTATCCAGAGTAACAGAATATAGAACTGTACCTGGTCCAGCGGTAACTCTTCCACCACAGGTGGTGACTACAACTACGACTTTACCACCAGTGATACGTTCCAGCATTTCGTTCATCACCACCACTACTCCTGTCATCAAATACAGCACAATCACTCCAACTCCATCGACGCGTACACTGCCTGCGTCGACTGTAATCTCAACAAAGACCTTACCGGCTGTAACGACCACTTCTACTTCCATCATTGCAACTCCTACTCCAGTTTACCGTACCATCACCCAAATTAGCACTAAAACTCAACAACCCCCACCACCCGTCACTTCATACTTGACTTCTATTGTTACAAAACCCGCTGAGACACGAATTCAAAAACAGACCAGCATTTTAACTAAATTTGGAACTGAGACTATAACGAGCACTACAATTCAGACCGTGACCATCCCTGTTCCCCAGTTCATTACTAAAACAACACAAATACCAGCAGAGACCACCACCATCTGCCAACCAACGAATGCCTATCTGCCGGTGAAACCTCCAGTGACTTCCTACCTACCTCAACAAGAGATCATTGACAATCAGCCGCGGTTCAACGATATCTATCCATTTGATGAAGGAAAGTAGATTCCATCCGAGCCCAAACATGATACTCACCGATATCAAACGAATGCACAAATTAAAATCGCGGTAACTTTAAGTAAACTATTTGTGTGAATGCGAATTCAAGAACTGAAAGTGGATAAAATAAAGCGATACAAACTAGCAATTTGACGCAAGAGTTTTATTTTGACCATGATTGAAGTCTTGCATCTGAATTAGTCTTATCTCATAGGAATGGTCACATACATTTATGTATTTAGGATGACGAACCTATTTCCGAACATGTCTCCAGAATTTGGCTAGTTTGATTCCATCTTCAGCTGTTATCAAAGGTTTATCCTTTAAGGGAAGTTAATGCGTTGGAAAATAATTTGATCAGATTCTAAATATTTTAACTACCATTGAAAGCATAAATTCGTATCCGTCTAATCTAGCAAAACATTTGTTTCGATTTTCCTTTTCAGAAATTGCTCGTAGTCTTAATTCTCGTGGCTTCAAGCTACGCAACGGAGTTTAACGGATATGACTACCCCAAACCATCGTGCAATTTAGAATATCTTCCACCAGCTACCAACGTAGTCATCACCACTACTATTACCACAACAGTGCCAGTAAATCAGGCAGCTGTCACTCGTTTCATTTCTTCTGTCATCACCGAAACTGTTCCCGTATACAGTACTGTAACAGTAACCACAGGTGTCACAAAAACCGCACCTTCTCCACCACCAAAGACTATTATCCAGACAGTTCCTCTACCCCCGGTTGTATCCACTGTAGTTACGACTGTAGTCAGGCCAACTCCGGTTATCAAAACAGTTATAACTACTGCAACGTCCACTCTACCACCAGTAACGCTTCCACCACAAGTGACAACAGATTTCATTACTCTACCTCCGATAACTAGGATTCAGACATCGAAAATCACCGTCACTTCCCCTGTTGTATCGAGATTTACAGAATTTAGAACTGTACCTGGACCAGTCGTCACACTTCCACCTCAAGTGGTGACAACAACAACGACCTTATCGCCTGTTTTACGTACCAGCACTTCCTTCATTACAACCACAACTCCTGTCATTGAGTATCGCACCCTCACTCCTTCTGTAACGACACGTACTCTCCCTCCTACGACTATTATCAAAACTACTACCTTGCCTCCTGTAACCACCACAGCTACTTCCACCATCGCAACACCAACCCCGGTTTATAGTACCGTTACTACAACTACGACTGCCACTCAACCTCCCCTACCACCAGTAACTTCAGTCTCTTTCAGCACAATTTCGAATCCACCAGTGACGCGAATCGAAAAAGTGATTAACACTTCAACCAAAATTGAAACTAAGATTATAACGAGTACTGCCCTAAAAACAACGACCGTTCCCGTTCCCCAATTCATCACCACAACAATCCAACTTCCACCTGTTACCCAGACCGTATGCAAACCAACGAATGCGTATCTTCCGGTGAAAGCTGACTATGAAGATCAGCCGCGGTACAATGACGTCTATCCGTATAATGGGGGAAAGTAAATTCTATCGGAATCCGAACATGACACAAGATATGCTGAGTGAAAGCGAGTTACAGAATGCAAGTAAATGAAATAAAGTGAAACTATTGCGCAAAATGAACATTTATGTGTTTTATTCTGACTTCAATGCATGCGCTGTAAAATTCAACGGAACTTTCAATGGAAGTATAATATTATAATATACTGTCGTCGACCATTCAATCTAAAAAAAAAAACAGAGTGTCACCATCCTGGGACCGGAGGAAGGGCAGCAGGTGCTTCAGGAGGCATTCTTCTCTATATATTTGGCTGTTGATTGTGCCGGTCCTCATGTACGGCTTGCTGAATTTGCCGCATCCACAGATCGCCTGCCACATCTAGTATTTTTTGGCAAATTTGTCGACCGTCTTCTTCCGGAACTTCTCCGGAACATTCAGGTGGGACTTGCCGACAAAAAAAACTCCAGGTCGGGTAACTGCTGGGTGTCAGCTTTAATGTACGTCTCGTCGTCCCTTACGATGCATTTTGGCTGCACCATCCACTCGCGGTACAGCTTCCTGGCGCGGGATTTGGCCACCGTATTATGTTCATTCTGTTCGGTTAGGTACCTTCCTTAGCTTGAAGACATGAAGTTTGGCCCGCTTCATTGTCTGCAGGACAAACCAGGCGGAAGAAATGGCCTTCTTGGCCACGTCCCGAATCGAATGTTTCGGGTTGCGCTTGAAGTAATTCCTCACCTTGCTTGCGTTCGGGGTCGGTCGTCTTCGCGTTTCTTCCGCTGCCAGCTCGCCGCTGGGTCGTCTGGGTCTCCTTGAACGATTTTACTACACGGGACACTGCCGAATTTTCAATTCCGACTGGCCTGGATTTTCCTCGACCACGCCCATATTTTTTTGTCAAAGCACTTCTTGCTTGGAAATCTCGATAACCACTTGAAAGATTGTGACGAAATTTTGCACATGTAAACATTACACCAGTTTCAACCAAAAAGTTCTATTAAAACAAAATATTATGAAATATTTCCTGTAAAATACCTTACGGGCTTTGGGGAGAAGTTCGTCAAACATGCTGACAATAATGACGACACTCTCTAATACGAATTGCTGTGCTTAAAGGTCATTTTCGTCTTTGAAGAATTTTAAGACATATTTGAGAAATAAATAGTACAGGAGAAGAACGGTTGAACGGAGTTGCACTTACGTATATCTACGAAAATATTGCTGTCACAGAAGAGAAAGAGTTTTGAACGAACTGCCGCACATACCAAGAAGGTTGAAAATTTGAATCGTTATCTTCAGCCTTAAACATATATCGTTGTATGTTTGAGGTATTAAATAAACTTGAATTATAAAACTCCAACTTCGATACAACTATTTTTCACAAGATGTTACCTTCAAGCTCTTAAACCCCACCTCCCAACTCCAACAACCCATTTCTGGTTGCGCTACTGACTCCATGACATTTCCCGGAATTTTATTATCCCGAATGATCATTTTCTTGAATGGCCTTTTTTATGAATGACCCTTACCCCTAATAGTCATAACCCAAAATGATCACTTCTCCGAATTTTCGTTCCTTCGAATTAAAATCCTCAGGTACTGCCGATGAAGGTCATCAAGTTACAAATTCAAATGGGGGGAATGGAACAAATGTAAAAACTGTCAGGAAAAGAGCAGCACAAGAACTTTTTTTTTCGTGCATATTCATTTTAAGTACATATTATAAAGTTCACCAGTCTATAATCAAAGTAGAGGAAGTCATGAAATATGAAATAGTGATTAACTATTGTAAATGTTCCTATACTAATCTTATCACTTCTAAATTCATCCGTCATAAAAACGCGAGAAAATTCTCGCGTGAGAAAGTTGATTTTATTTGTTTCGCAACATAAGTAAACGTTAAATTAAACAAACCTATTTACACTCCAACCAAGCAAAGAATGAATTTATAAACTATGAGATTAATGTAAGAACAGTTAACCTATTATTCACCAAAGCGATTCCGGTAAAAAAAATGAAATATTTTGGATTGTAATTCACGTCGATTTCTATGGTAATGGTTCCAAAATTGACCGTTTTGTTTCACTAGTTTTGGAGAAGGGCCAGTTTACATGACAGAAGAAACTTAAGATTAATTGGTTGCTTCTCTAGTTGAATCTGTTTAGTAAGAGAGTAAAATGGACGAATTCCTGCTTTGAACAGACTATTCAGACGCATCTGCTGAATAACTTGTTCTATCTTCATCCACTATCAGAAGTTTATTGTAGACAACGCTCAGCTTTATCCGATTGGCAATTTTGACAATGATTTTAAAGAACAATATTTGTGCAAATTGGTGCATACTCAGTTAGGTCCAATTTACTACGAAATTTTTAAAAAGTAAAAAATGACTGATTATGGATGGGTAGGGGGACCCCCCCCTAGTCTTGTTTTTTTTATTAGGGTGGAGGCTGTGGACCAAATAAAAGTAAGCAAATCAAGTGTTGGTTGTTTTGTCTCGCGCGGGGGGGGGTTGGGTGTTGGGTGGGAGAAAAAAATTATTATTTGGTGTGATTCAACAGAAAAAGAAAAAAATAATATAAAAGAGATGAGCGGGGGGGGGGGTGGTTGTGTAAAGAAAAAAGAATATTGTTGGTTCTGGTAGGGGGGGATATACACTTTGATTGTTGTTTTGTTGTATTCTCCTAATGCGCGGAGTAACGATATCTAATGATGAAATTTGTCAGAAGCAGATAATTTCCCATCAACATGAGAGGCTCTAGGAGTGGACAGTAATTTATTGCCAGAACTAAGAGAATTGAAGAGAAAGCATTGATAGTTCCGTTTAGAGTAACGGCAGGGCAGGTTATGAAAATTGAAAGATACAAGTTGAAAACGAGCGGAGGGCATATTAAGGTAGTATACAATCGGTAGCATAATCTATCGGAACTATCAATGCTCTCTCTTCAATTCTCTTAGTTTTTGCAAAAATTTTGTGGCCACTTGTAGAGCTTCTGGTGGTGGGGGGAAATTTTCTGCTTCGAAAATTTTTCTTAATCAAATAGTGTTTTGTTTGTGGGACGCTCAGAGTGTGGGGGTGGTTTTTTGTTGGGTGGGGAAAAAAAACATTTTGTTGAAGAGATAGATAATAAAAATTTATTATAAACAAAAAAGGGGAATGGTGTGGCGGTTCCCCAAAATGAGGAAATTAAAAAAAAAAAGATAAACAGTTATTACCTTCCCGTCGGTAGTGGATATAGATGTTAGCAACCCGGCATTTCCAGGAAATTTATGTTATTAGTCATTGTTTACAAATGTTACTTTCGACCTTTTGACTATTTTGTCTGTAATTGTAAAATAGAAATAAAAGGTGTCCCGATCAAAATTTGGTCAAACAGTAGTGTGTGTGAGTCGATCAAAGTTTTTATTAATAAGTCAAATTCTTTTTTCGTTTTCAAGTTCACTTAGTACTTAGTCTTTCGTTTAACACCTGCCATAAAGGGTGATACGGTCAAAATTTGGTCAAGGGAAAACGCGTGTAAATCGGTGAAATCGTTTATTTAAAAAATCAAATTAAATTTCTTTTTCAAGTTCAATTAGTATAAAATTCAGGAAAAATATTCAGTTAGGCTTCCGCTTTTCCAAATCCGAATTGCCGGGCCTTACGCTTGACCCCTGCCATCAGATTTTGTACAGCCACCTTGTCCACCTTCTTCGCCGCAGAAAGCCAGTTTGCCTTGAACTGCTGCTCGTCCTTAGCAGTTTTTTTGGTCTTCTTTAGGTTCCGCTTGACAATAGCCCAGTATTTCTCAATTGGGCGGAGCTCTGGCGTGTTGGGAGGGTTCTTGTCCTTGGGAACCACCTGCACGTTGTTGGCGGCGTACCACTCCATGGCCTTTTTACCGTAATGGCAAGATGCCAAATCCGGCCAAAACAGTACGGAACAACCGTGTTTCTTCAGGAAAGGCAGCAGACGTTTATTCAAACACTCTTTCACATAAATTTCTTGGTTGACAGTCCCGGAAGCTATGAAAATGCTGCTTTTCAAGCCACAGGTACAGATGGCTTGCCAAACCAGATATTTCTTTGCGAACTTTGACAGTTTCGTGTGCTTGAAAATATCTGCTACCTTTCCCCTTCCTTTTGCCGTATAAAACTCCTGTCCCGGAAGCTGCTTGTAGTCGGCTTTGACGTAGGTTTCGTCGTCCATTACCACGCAGTCAAACTTCGTCAGCATCGTCGTGTACAGCCTCCGGGATCGCGCTTTGGCCGTCGTATTTTGTTTATCATCGCGATTTGGAGTCACTACCTTCTTGTAAGTCGATAGTCCGGCTCGTTTTTTGGCTCGATGCACGGTTGTAGACGATACACCCAGCTTATTTGCGGCATCTCCGAGAGATAGGTTAGGGTTTCGCTTGAAACTACCGGCAACTCTCTTTGTCGTCTCAGCGGCTTCCGGTTTTCGATTTCCCCCCGATCCAGACTTCCTGGCTGTCGACAAACGTTCCCCAAACACTTTAATTACATTTGTAACGGTTGATTTGGCAACTTTTAGCGATTTTGCCAACTTTGCGTGCGAGTAGCTCGGATTTTCGCGATGCGCGAGCAAAATTTTGATACGCTGCTCTTCTTGCTTGGACGGCATTTTGACAACTGAAGAGTGAATTCCAAAATCAAAATAGGAGCAACATTCTACACACACACACCTTCAAAATGAGGGGTGTTCAGGTTTTTTAAATGCAAAATTGAAAGAAATACGTCAAGTTGATATTGACCAAATTTTGACCGTATCGCCCTTTAAGATTATGTACAATCTCCTTGTCCACTTTATTCGCCGCAGAATGCCAGTTTGCCTTGAACTATTTCTCGCTCACAACAGCTCTTTGTGTCTTCTTGAGGTTCCGCTTTACGATGGCCCAATATTGTTCGATTGGGTTGAGCTCTGGCGTGTTGGGAGGGTTCTTGTCCTTGTGCACCACTTGAACGTTGTTGGCAGCATACCACTCCATGGCCTTTTTTCCGTAATGGCAAGATGCCAAATCCGGCCAAAATAGAACGGAACAATTGTGTCGCTTCAGGAAAGGCAGTGGACGTTTTTGTAGGCACTCGCTCAGATAAGTTTCTTGCTCTTCAAGCCACAGGTACAGATGGCCTGCCACACCAGATATTTCTTCGCGAACTTTGACAGTTTAATGTGCTTGAAAATATCTGCCACCTTTCCCCGTCCGGTTGCCGTATAAAATTCCTGCTCGTTTTTTAGCTCTATCCACGCTTGAAGGAGCCACTCCCAGCTTCTTTGCGACATCTCGGAAGGAGAAGTTAGGGTTCCACTCGAAACAACAGGCAACTCTTTTTGTCGTCGCTGTGGCCTCCGGCTTTTGATTTTATCCCGATCCAGCTTTCCTGGCTGTCAACAAACGTTCACCGAACACTTTTAATACGGTGGTAACAATTGATTTAGCCACAGTTAACAATTTCGCCAACTTGGCGTGAGAGTAGTTTGGATTTTCGCCATGCACGTGCAAAATGTTGATGCGTTGCTTCTCTTCCTTCGACGACATTTTGATAACTGAAGTCCTAATCTCAAAATCAAAATTGAGACATGATGCTACCCGCACACATCTTCAAAACGAGGGGTGTGCAAAATTTTTTAATGCACGATGAAAGGAAATGCGTCAAGTTTAAGTCGACCAAATTTTGATTGAAACACCCTTTTTAATATGAATAATATGAACCGATCCAAATCAACAGGATCCGCTCAATAATAGTGTTTTTCATCGGAATGAAATAATTTTCAATATTGCTTGAGAGTTGATGTAGACCGTTCAAATTCCTTAAAATAAATTCAAAAATAATTGGGTTGCTAGGGGTTATTGTTGGTTAATATAAATTCGTAATATGCACTGTTAATGGATCTAATCTTTGGTACACTACATGGTGATTTAATTTGTTCTTGGGAGCGGTCATAACTTATAATTTTGTAAAATTGATCGCCAATGCCATCAGAATCAACAGAGATAAGTATTTCATAGATAGCAGAAGGATTTGCAGTTAATTTATGTCAGTTTTGAGCAAAAAATTGTTTTGTGTTACTTATGCATGCAACATGAAACTGATTTGTTCTGTCAAAATAATTTTACCTTAAAAAAAGATGTTTCGTTTCCCCTTTTCAATAAAATAGAAAAGAACACATTTTTCTAAATCATTTTGCCAATAAATGAAAAACAAAATACATTCAATTTGTTAACATGATTACGTTTATCACAGATTCTATAGTAATGTTTTTAACATTTCTTGGAATGTGCTGGTTTGCTGGACTTTGATGATTTATTTTGACATGTTCATTTATTTGTATAGGCTTAATCGAATCAATTTATCGAAGTCAAGTTTTCATTCTTGATATACATCAGTTGTCTTAAAACTAATGTTATGGGGGGCGGAAGGGGGGTTGGGGAGTAGAACTGATTTCTCGCGGTCGTCTCGAGGTTAATAGGAATAACAATTTAACGAAAAGGGCAGGCATATAAAGAATGGTTTACATATTTGAATTTGTTATCGTCTACTTATAATTATGCAGCTTTTAATTTGATTATTTCGATAAAAAAACAAAAATAAGTAGAACTAATCATATAAAGTAATCAAACTTTAATCTTATACTATTATTAGTCAGAAGCACATAAATAAGTCTCATGAACTCCAAAACTCGCACAGCCAAAATGTCTCGAACCGGTACATTTGATTGTCTACCTCAAGCTCTAAGGGAATCATAAAGCTCAGATCTGACTCGAGGATACTCAGCACAAGACCAAATAATGTGATCTGCGTTCTGGTAAGCTTGTCTACATTCACAGAAATTGCTGTCGCTCAGCCCAACATGGAACAAATGAGCGTTTATAGGATAATGATTGGACATGAGGCGAGATATCACACGAATAAAGTCTTAACCCCCATGCAACTCCATGAACCAACATTTATTCGTCATCTTGGGATTGATAGCTCACCTCAAATCTCCTTAACTTCATTTATACTGCCAGCTAACATGTGATCTCTGACGAAAAGTAAACAAAATTTCGATAAAGGCGATTTGTCGATCATAAATATCGCCTTTCATAGCACCCACCTTTGAAAGTGAGTCCGCTTTCTCATTGTCCAGAATCGAACAATGAGATGGGACGCACACAAAGGTGATGAATGTGAAGATAGAGCACTTAGAAGACTTTGATGGCCTCAAGGAGCGAATAGTCTCTATAGAACTGAGAATGTCTGGGAAAATGAAATATTGGTCCAGTGTAAGTGAGGCAACAGTTTCTTACGAAAAATGTTTAACTGTCAATTTAGCGACAAAAAACAGAACAAGGAGCACAAGAGAACAAGGATATCATTGTATACACCGAAGCCAGTGAAATCTTCTATCATAGACTCGTCAATGAATAACCATTTTGTGGAATCAACTAGGCAAAACTTTACAGCAAAGATCACCGGAGCAATCATAGGACGATGATGCTCTGGGAAGCTCCTGCTTCATGGATAAAACAAAATGAATCAAATTGCCGGAGTCGGAGAAGCAAACAAAATTGACAATATTTGGCGAAGGGCTGACATCCTGTGTTATGTACAAGTGGTATAAAGTCATGACGCGAGATTGAAAAATCAACCCAAGAAGCTTCTCAACGTTTTCGATTACCTGGTGGTTCATAACTTCACAATTCTTCTGAGATTGACAACATGCCAACCAGTACTTCAAGACTCATCGTGTGAGTTGAGTGCATGCAACCTAACGCAATACGAAGATACTAATTCTGCATACGTTCCAGTTTTCTGATGTGCGACCGAGCCGCCGACTTTGACTTTGATGATAGCACTGAGTAAAAACCTCAAACCCCAAATTGTTTTTTTTTACTATTAGGTGCGCAACTAAGTTCTCGCTGTTTTTTGGTGAAAAAGGAACTTTATTTTGAAAACAAAGGTTACAAACGAATTATTCAAAGTATTGCCCATCACTAGCTTCGACTTTTTCCCATCTTTCTGGTAGAACGTGAATACCATTTCGATAGAACTGTTCGTCTTTTGATGCTTTCCAAGAATCAAGCCATTTTGATATGTCATCATATGAGTGGAATTGCTGACCAGTGAGACCATGTGCCATCGAACGGAACAAGTAATAATCGGACGGTGCAATATCAGGAGAATATGGCGGGTGGGGTAGGACTTCCCATTTGAGCGTTTCCAAGTAGGTTTTCACGGGTTTCGCAACGTGAGGTCGAGCGTTGTCATGCTGAAGAATCACTTTTTCGTGTCTGTGCTCGTATTGTGGCCGTTTTTCGTGCAGTGCTCGGCTCAATCGCATCAATTGAGTTCGATACCGTTCCCCGGTAATGGTTTCGTTTGGTTTCAACAGCTCATAATAAATAACACCAACTTGGTCCCACCAAATACACAGCATAACCTTCGCAGCGTGAATATTCGGCCTAGGCGACGATGTTGAAGCATGCCCGGGCAGTCCCCATGAATGTTTCCGTTTTGGGTTACTGTAATGAATCCATTTTTCGTCACCCGTCACAATGCGATGTAGAAAACTCTTCCTTTTTGCCGCTGGAGCAGTTGTTCACAGACGAAAAAACGACGCTCAACATCTCTTGGCTTCAAATCGTAAGGAACCCAAGTTCCTTGCTTTTGAATCATTCCCAACGCATGCAATCGCTCTTCTTGCGTTTGACACGGATCCTCATCGAGCAATGCCTCCAATTCAGAGTCTTCGAAGTTTTTTGGCCTTCCTTCACGCGGACGATCATCAACACTGAAATCACCGTTTTTGAAGCGACGAAACCAATCACGACACGTTGTTTCACTCAGAGCAGCATCACCGTAAACTTTTTGGAGCTCTCGATGTGCTTCAGCCGCCGTTTTCTTCGAATGAAAGAAGAAAATCAACACTTCCCGCAAATGACGATTATTTGGCACGAAATCAGACATCTTCAAACAACCAAAATATATAACACTAAACCAAAATCACTGATTTGGCAAAGCGGTTTGTTTACCATATGTCTGAGCTTGGTTTATGACGCTTGAGATGTACAACATTCGACCAGCACTTACTACTGGCGCCATCTATTGCTAAACAGCGGGAACTTAGTTGCGCACTTAATACAATAACTATGATATATTACACATTCTTTTTTTTGTATGATAACCCGAACTGTTTCTGTGATATATTCAATTGAAAGCGTTACAGTTCTAAATTACCAGGATCTTGTAATTGTCCGCGTCTCGTTGGGGAGTTATTTTTGTCGATTTTCGCGTTGATTTCGTTAAAAGTTTTAAAAATAATGGGAAGTAGAGGTTGTGGGGGTTGCATAATTTTCTTTTATAAGCAAACCCTCTGGTGGGCAACAACAGAAGAGCTTGAACGCAGCCATCCACTCCACCAAAGCTTGCAAAAACCTACCACCAGATAGACAAACAACCGCTTGTTCTATGATGGGTGATAACGGCCACGAAAGATCATGAGAATGTGCGAATGGCTCGGATCACTGGCCACCCGAGTAAGAGAAAATAACATATGAATACCTAATTTTGATCTTGATAACTGAAGTTGGTTGTTTGATAAGCGCAGCATAAGAGGTAAAATACCTAAATAAAATACATAAAAATTGCAAGCAAAATATCTCTCGAATTACAAAACTTGTTATTTAGGATACCTGGTAATACCTGAGAGGTACTATTTTGGTATTGTCTAATCTCAATTTGGTATTTGCATAACATTGTGGGAACCCGAGCAGAACACAAAAGCATATGAATACCTTATTTTGATCTTGATAACTGGCCTTGGTATTAAAGAGCTCAGATTAAGAGGTAAAATACCTAAGCAAAATACCTAAGAATTGCAAGCAAAATGTCTCTAGAATAACTAAGCTTGATATTCCGGATACCTGGGTAAGTATCTGGTCACCTTAGAGGTATTATTTTGGTATTGTCTTACCTCAATTCGGTATTCGCATGACATTGTGGGAACAATTTGATGGTATTATCCTCAGGTATTTTACCTCTTAATCTGAGCTCATAAATACCAAGGCCAGTTATCAAGTTATTCGCTTCTGCTCGGGAACATTTGTATGGTATTATCCTCAGGCATTTTACCTTTTGAGGTTAAATACAAGGAGTATAAGATTCGTTCTGGGGGAGGGGGGGATCGACTAGACTTTAAAACATCGGAACACTTATCGAAAGACCATCAAGCTAAACAGTACGAAATTCGGAAGTTAAAGGTCACAAAGAGTATAATAAAGAGACAGTGGAAGAAAAAAGTGAGCGACGGACAAAGCGGATAACAGTTAAAACGCCACAAGAGCCATTGTGGGTAACAAAAAGGTCCTTAACGGCAACCATTTGCCCAACAGGACCCCGTTGGTCTTTAATATAAAGTTCCGGTAGGCATACTGGCAGGCTCCACGCTCACCCCAACTAGTGACGGCCACTACCGGCACCCAAACACGTACCCAATTTGGGTTGTCCAGGACATGTACACAGGAGATCGCCATCGCCATCCCGTTCAATAAAGATTGTACTCGAACAAAATGCAACAGACAAAAATGATCACCAAAAATTCATTTTAAAATATTTTTGAAACTCTCAGGATATAAATATACACATAAAAGCTATGTTATTGCAAAGTTGGTTTATTCAACCTTCGCCCCTAGGCTAAATGCCAACACCTTGGACTTAAAACTTCCCATCAAATCCTGTGCAACACTTGCGCCATCGTTCTTACACACTTTCATCCACTCTTTCTTCAAATCCTTGTAGTTTTTGAATACCTTTCCTGTTTTCCGGAGCTTGCCCATCATAGTCGCCCAGAATTTTTCTAATGGGGCAAAGTTCTGGCGAGTTTGGCAGATTTTCCTCCTTCGGCACAAAAGCAACATTGTTGACTTCGTTCCACTCCATCACCGAATTCATGTAATGGCATGATGCCATATCCGGCCAAAACAGTTTGTCACCTTCGTGGAACCGGAGAAAGGGCAGCAGGTGCTTCAGGAGGCATTCTTCTTGATATATTTGGCCGTTGGTGGTGCCGGTCATTATGTACGGCCTGCTGAATTTGGCGCACCCACAGATCGCCAGCCACACCAAGTAATTCTTGGCAAATTTGTCGACCATCTTCTTCCGAAACTTCTCCAGAACATCCAAGCGGGACTTGCTGACGAAAAACTCCAGGCTGGGGATCTGCTTGGCTTCCGCTTTAATGGGTCGTCCATTACGATGCATTTCAGCTGCACCAATCACTTGCGGTACAGCTTCCTGACGCCGGATTTGGCCATCGTATGTTACCCATGCATTAAAAAGTTATACACAAAAGAAATCGTTGCATTTTTTCGAGTACAATCTTTATTCGATAATATATTGTCTGTGATGCCATTGTTGATGAAGATGAGAAGGCCGTGCGCTGTATAAAACCGCAAAATTACTGGCATGCTTTCTTTCCAGGTGTAGAATACTTTCAGTACCAATTTGATCAATTCGTTCTGAATTGCACATTTGAGAACATAAAGATAACAGTCAATATGCATGCAACAGGGACTTCGGTTTCAAAAATAATACAAAATAGAACGTTCTAATGATAGCTTCATATGTTTAAATTTCACACACAAGGCTAGCTAGTGGCAAAGAACAACAAAAAAACAGAGAAGATTAATTTTAAACCTGATTGGGAGACTATCATTTGTCACGAAGTAGCTTATTTAAAAAAATTAACAAAATTGATAACTGTTATGGAACCAAACCAGAACGATACATTCATAAAAATAGTGCGAATTGCCCAAATGCTAAAACCGAAAACTTGAACCCCACAGCCTCTTTTACCGTATTCAAATCCAATTGATATGTCTCTACCTGGCAACAAACACCAAATTTTGCAAATCTTTGACTGTTGGGGCTAGGCTGCTGACAGTGCTGCACGAAAAATCCCCTTCTATTCACATGGGTTTTCTTATGCACAACAGGAAAAAAAACTCTTCTTCAGCGGAACTAAACAGCAAATCATTATTTGCAAAGATTGTGGTTTTCTCTGAGAAGTCCGCCAGCTGGTTTGGGTTGAAGATTTGCACCATTGTTAATCATCAAACGATCAATAAACGGATTTTCACATACTTGGCAAATTGTCATCGTATAAGTTCAAGCGCAGTTTGACATTCTCAAACTGGGGTTTCCAGATTATGCTTCGCGGAGCGCTCATTGCTAAACTTAACCGTTAATCATGAGTAATTTATTAGGATTTTTATTCTTGTAGTATGAGTTTTATCCTTGTTCGTTTCAAAAACAACTGCGACTAGTAATTTAATCAACTGTAGTAAGGTACATGACCCATACCTTAACCTAATAGGCAACAGTCGATAGAATTTTTTCTTTTTACTCAATAAGTAAGCTGCCAACGATTCGTCTCATCTCCTAATTTGTTTTATGAGAACAGCCTTTTTGAAGTAGTTTTCTTTGCTTTATTTATAATGATAGTTTCTTCAATTAACACAAAACTTTACAGATGAAAATATCAATAAACAACTTTAAAATACCTAAATGATTTACACCAAACATAAAAATTCACATGAAATATATTCCAATCAGTTGAATTGGTTAAGATAGGCCTTTTCAATGGTAAGCAGCAGCAAGCTGATGCTTCCCGATTAATTTTTTTTTACCAAAAACGAAATTAAACAATCCTATGAATATAATTGGATATAATAAGGAACATAGAATTTTACTATTTATTTCAGACTATTTTCTTTATATTTAGGGTGTTTTAAAAGGTATGTGAATCCAAAGTGACATTTAGGTCAATTCAAAATGGTGCAGAAAATCTGTTCAGCTCAACCACAGAATTCATGGCGGCTCAAAAGTTGAGAAAATCAAAAACCTCGGTCGATTGTATCACTTTAAAGTGATGAATAAGGTCTCAACTGCATTAGACTAAGTTGATCATTATTATGCCAACCGTGATTTCTAATGATAATCGCATGACATATGGCAATACTGACATATTTGGTACATAGGTCAAATTTTTACATCCCACAACCCTATACTTGTATGTGGATTTTATTCATGACTATCTAGAAATGATGAAGTAAGCGGTTTTGGTGCAGTTCTCATTGTTTGTTTTCAAAGGCGTGTCCCATTGTAAGAAAGTTTAAGCTAGAGGAACTTTTAAAGTACTGTTCAAACTTAGTTATATCGTATCAATTGGTACTAGAATGGTAATTGAATTTTATATTTATATGAAAATGAATTTCTGTCTGTATGTCTGTCTGTCTGTCAGTCGGACCCTTAGGGGCTATTCATAGACCACATAGACTTTTCTGGTAGGAGAGGGGGTGGGGGTGTTCTGACCAAAGTCTACGCTCCATACAAAATTTAAAAAAAATGTATGGTTAAAAGTCTACGAGGGAGGAGGAGGGGGTCTGAGATTTTCAAAAATTAGTCTACGTGGTTTATGAACAGGCCCTTATAGACTCTGAAGCGACTAAACATTTGTTTGCAGGGGTTTTTGGGGCCGTGGAAGGTTCTTATGATGGTTCGAGACCCCTCCCTTTCTGAAAAAGGGGGCCTCCATACAAATGAAATACAAATTTCTGCATAACTCGAGGAATAATCAAGCAACTGAAACCAAATTTGGCATGTGGTGGTTTTTAGAGGCATGATTTTTTTTAAATAGTGGTTTGAGACCACTCTCTCCTCGGCAAGAGGGCGGGGGGGGGGGGGGGGGTTCTCTCATACATATGAAACACAAATTTCTGCATAACTCGAGAACTAACTAAGCAAATGGAACCAAATTGGGCATGTGTAGGCAAGAAACTTTTCTATTGTGTTTTACACGGATGGGTCGAAAATAGGACAAAATACTGGAGCCGGGGTTAATGGCCCTGGAATCAAGAAAGCTATGCCAATGAGACATAGTCCAACGGTATTTCAAGCAGAAATACATGCCATTATCGAATATGTGAATATTTGTTTAACGAGGAAATACAGATTTGCAAAGTTCTGCATTTTTTTCCGATAGTCAAGCAGCTCTCAATGCTCTTAAAGCTTTTACATGTAAATCTAAGCTAGTGTGGGAATTCATTCTTGCTTTAAGACAATTGGCCAGTAGGAACGAAGTTATTCTATACTGGGTGCCCGGCCGTTGTGGTATTGAAGGAAATGAAAAGGCAGACAGCTTAGCAAGAGAAGGTTCAGCATCAAATTTTATTGGTCCGGAACCATTTTGTGGAGTCCCAGAGTGTGCTTGAGGACTGAAATAAAAAATTGGGAAATGTCCATGGTAGAATCAAACTGGAACGCTACGGATACATGCAGACAAGCCAAGAAATTTATAATACCAAGTGCTGTAAAAGCTCGGTTCTTACTAAATCTTTGTAAAAAAGACCTTCGGTCTGGTCTAATGACTGGTCACTGCCCGAGTAGGTATCACCCAAATAAAATTGGTAGAATTCATTGAACAGAATGCCGATCAAAGGATGTCAATATTTGGAAAGGGGTTACTAGAGCCCCCAGAAATTTGACAAAGTGACCCTGATAGGGTATTAGACTTTATAAAACATGTCGAGCCTAACTGGGATCAGGGGCTATGTCAATCAATGTCCAATGTCCACCACACCTTAATTGTGATAGGAGACTTGCACCAAATCAAATATGAGTCATGCAACAATAATCCTAATGAATGGATGCAGTTGTGTTTTGGCTCTATAGAAGGATAAAAAAAAAACGTTTCTATGGTGGCTCGAGACCCAGCCCCCCTCTGGAAAGGGGAGTGCTCATACAAATAAAACACCAAACATGAGAATAAGTTGAACCCCTTCTTAGTTAAAAAGAGGGGGATGCTTGAGCTATTCTCAGTGCTACATTTTGCACAAGAACTTAATCTAAGGTTATGCAAGAGAAAATATCGTCCAAACTGACAGTAACGTTTGCATTAAAAATAATGGACTTTTTTCGGATGGTGATAAAAAAAAAGCTAAGACAGATAATTGCTTTTGATAAATTTCTCATGGAAGGTAATTATTTCAGCTTACTTGCAAAAAATTCTACGCCCTTGCGAGTGGCCTTCCGGCAGTTAACCGGAACATTCACCATGGCGGACGAAGACATGCGTGTAGGCATGTTTTTGAGTTCTTTCTCCATTCAATTCCTCCTCAGTTTTCAAGACAAAATTGTTGGAGTAGATCTTACGCTTCAGGCTGGCACAGAACTTCTCGATGGAACGCCGAAGGGGGACGTTGGGCGGGTTCGCCGACTTAGGCTCCACATCGTTATTCAGCCGCTCCATCTCCTCCAACGATCGCTTCGAGTAGTGGGCCGACGCCAGATCCGGCCTGAACACTTCGTCTTCGTCCTTATGGTATTTCTTGACACCTTCCGGCAGGCATTTCGTACTATAAATTTCCCCGTTCACGCCCAGTCCGGAGCGAAAGAAGAGCGGCTTTGACATCCCCTTTTCGCTGATTGTCAGCCTCAGCAGCACGTTCTTGGGGAACTTGGTGTGTGAAATGAACTTCACCTCGGAGCTCACTTCCTTCGTGGGGGAAGTAAAATACGAAGTGCCCTGCCAGTCGTTGCCATCCAGGGTGCGATAGGTCTCGTCGTCCATTACCACCGCCACGTCGCGATTCGCCGGGAAAATCGAGTTGACCATCTTATTCAGCCGCTGCCGCTGCGTCATTGCCTGTAGCTCCGAAACCAGTGGACGCGACTTCCGCTTCCTGACATGTATGTTCATGTTCACAGGTACTTTTTCACTGTTTGGCCGGTTGAATCGACCTCCTTGCTAAGCGCACGCAGCGATGTAGCCACTTTTCCCTCGGTTTTCTTCTTCAGCATCCTTTGGAGCTTCTTGTCGCTCAGGGTCGTCGGCCATCCGGGCTTTCTTTCGATGCTCTGGTTGTTGTTTAATAGTTCCAAGATGTTGTAGATGCCGGAACGGGCGTATCTGGCGTCCACAAAGTGCTGCACGATGTCCGTTTTCGACGCGGTGGGGTGCCGTTCTTTGAACGCGCACACTTCTGAACGGAGTTGCTTCACTGTTTTTGCCATCACGTTTAGAGTTCGACTGATAGAGCTGTCAAATTTTGTCTGCTGTTACTTTGATTGATGGTACATGGATTGTTTTGTCAGTGCGGGTGAAGGTAAACCCATGAAAAATCGGCAATTTATGTCCATTTTTTTAAATGCAAACGTTATACGGCGCAGTTTGAAGATAATTTTGTTTTTCTATGAAATGCTTCTACACAGAAAGAAAAACTAGGGTTGAAACTACCAATCCGAGGGTTAAATTAAAATCACAAAAAAAAACTTATAATTGAAGTCACACATAAGCAAACGAAAATATTTTAACAAAACTCATTCCGAAAAACAGCCATAATCGCGCCAGTTCCATTAAATGTTCATTTATTTTGTTGCAAGCGTAGCAACGCTCGCACCAGATTCAGCTTATGTTGAATTTCTTTTGCGAACTGTACGATGGTGTTATTTCTTACTGAATTCTTACTGAAAAAAATCGTTACACTGGCAGTGTTCGCAGAATAAAATACTTTTTTATAATTTTAAATTCGAACTATCGATATTTGAACAGCCATAACTTTTTAGGGACATTATAGCTCATACTTCTCTGCCTACAATTGTAAGACGTACTCGGACTATACTTTGATGTTCATAGTTGCGTGGTGCAATCAAAACTATAGTATCTTGGAATGAAAATACAAAAATGTTTGTTTTCCATACAACATTCATGCAAATTTCGAAAGCAATTCGGAAAGCCGGTTTACAACTAATTGTGGGAGTTTTCAATCAAATACCCATTGGCTGGCTATGGTATTATGGAAAAAAATCTGTTTGCAACAACCCTATAAATGATCATTGAAAGCAGCTTTAATCTGGGAGCTAGAAAGTGACAGTTCTACTGCAGATCCAGCAACCAATTTCAGAATGTTGGGGAAGTCACGCCCACTCCAACACACTTCCAATTTTGAAAATGTTAAATTTCCAAACAAGGCATGTATTGTTTTAAAATGGGATTTTTGTAATATATTTTATATCAGATTTATATCACCAATAGCCCCCTACAAAATGTCTTCGTTCGTTGCTTTTGACGAGCAAATGGCCATTGTCTACTTTGCACTGTTTTGCCTTTTATTATAAACATAATAAAAGGAAAAGCACTGTTTTTTGGGACCTCAAATGGATCCGAATAAGAGATCTGCTTGCTTGATGTGGTCAAGTTTAACTTTTCCACACAAACAGTGAGCCACTTAAATGTAAATGAATGACGGCGGCGCTTGCATTTGGTGCCTCAATTGAGGTCTCAAATCGCAACCGCAGGCGGTAAATCACGCCCATGTGCTTATCCTATTACTCACATAAGTCATATTCAGTTGTTGTATAGTTTCAATCTACTTCAATAAAGAGTTTTAATCTATTTTTTTCAGAAAAGTTAGTATTAGGATGAACTGAGTGAAGATCAACTGTTCCATCGAATCATGGAAGCAATTTGTTCGATTCGGTAAAGCTAAACATTCTGTGATATAGTGACGCTGCGAAAGATTTCAGGTGACTTTGGCATTGACAAGTGTTGACGCTCGTATATCCCTGCCCGTGTTTATCAGCCACACTACACCACTGTTCAACGATGGACCAATAACGTACTCGATTACCGCACCAGCATAAAATAACCAAACAAACCCTACAGCTGACCGTGTCACGCTGGGGGACCTGATCGCCCAATGACTGCCACGGTCTTGCTCATCGGCATATGACGCATAGCGAGCAAATGCCACTACCTTCTCCCTATGCAGCACAAGTGCTTTGCCAAACACTTGAACCGGTCTATAAGCCGAGCAAATATCCATTTCTGTTTCTCAACAGTAGGTACATAGGTACTATATTTCGATTGGAGAAACATCGCCAAAGAAGCGAAAAATTATCTTATTTCAGTTCCGTGATTCTTCAATCCAGCTAATATTTGCGCATGTTTTTTCACTGTCTGAAACTCAGGTTCATGCTCGCCTTACAGGCTGTTCAACGCGATGATGACCTTGGTTTTGCTGGTCACTTCGAGGGAGTCCCCAAACAAGGCTTCACAAATCAAGATCCGAGTATTTGCTTGCAGGTCGTTGCCGTACGTGATTTGTAGAACAGATCGCCGAATAATTATGATCAAAAATGGTATATAAACAAATTGTACAAACATCAGTCCAAGTGTAAACGAATTTGAAATTACCGGTTGGAAAAGGTCTTAGGCCATTTTCGGAGAAGGAATTTTGAACCGTGTCAAATTTGAATACCGCCTCCATGGCATAGGCAAACATGACATTTTGGATGATAGTTGATTCCTTGGATGGTGCTTACTTACCTGTGCTTCTCTTGTCAAAAGGTGTTCTTTTTTTTTGCAAAGATTAGTGGACTACCTAAAAAAAGATCGATTGAAATTATCAGCGTGGTGCTGGCACAACGGGTGGCTACTGTGTAGATCATTATGTGGAACAAATTCAAATATGATCAATGGAAATAACGCTGTGCTTATCGTTATGGAAGGGATCATTGGCCCGTCTAAATAATTAATACAAGAAGAGGTGAATCAATTCATTTTTGGTGTGATTTGACCTTCTTACAAAACATGTGTTTCTGCGTGTTGCTTGGTTTATCGTAAATCCTCTATGAAGCTCTGAATTTATCCATATGTGTCCACTGTATTCCTGTCCATTTAATATATGTAGCTGCGATTCTGCATGTAATCGCTGATCATACCCCTAGTAACACAAAACATATTTTTTTAACTGTCTTATATTTGTTTTTATTTTTTAAGAAATGTTATTGAAATGTTATCACTTTTTGCAAAGCATGTCAAACATTCTTAGTCATTTCAATCTGACTACCGATTGAGCTGAGAATAGAATATTCATCGCCGCAAGTGGTTTATTCCTTATTGTTGTTCCTAAGAAAAATTGTTTCATACATTTTTGAAACGAGAAAAATCCGGTTGGCAAGTAGCATACAGTGAACACCCCCCACAACATCATCCCGATCCCGTACGAAAAAGAAACCAACCCCAAGCATCCTGAAAAATAATATCAATAAAAACAAAATCAACAATAATAACCATTGCGTGATAACATTCAATATTCTACTAAAAATAAGAAAAAAAGAAGAAAAAAATTGAAAACTTATAACGGACGAAACTTTGGTTGAAGCTTCTACTTTAAATTTATCATAGAATGATAAATAGTAGGGAACATATTAGAAATGCAAATTATGAGAATTGAAATGACGATTGAACTAACAAAAAGTATAAACAAATAAATAAATAATATACGTTACCTATAAAATGTAAATACGTAAAACTAAAATAACATATGCATTGATTATTATGAGCCACAACGTACATACCACATATCGTGGGTTAGGTGGACTAAAACTACAAGGATGCATATATGTTAAATTAAAAAATTCATATAAAGTATCATATAAAATATAGTAGAGGGATCTTATACCACTAAATGATAATAACGGATGGCAGCTAACATTTTGGGATTTCTCTCTCAAGTTGTCCAAAAAAGACAAACGTTCTTGAAGAGGTTCCGATTAATTGAAAATAAAGATGCATGGTCCATTATTGAAAAAAAAAAAAGTAAACAATTGTAAACGGTCCGTAATCGGCAGTTCGGAGAAGCCTCCGTTTGATGTCGCATCAGGAGCGTGGTACGGCCTTCATGTCAACTTTGAAAATGCATCTCTTGACTCTACCAATCAAATGTTTGCAATTGGTGGCTCTCCAGTTATTTTTGAACACCAAGAGCTCAAAATCCCAAAGAAATCCTCGATTGGGCAATGAGGGAGACAATGAGGGAGATTTGTCAGGTTGTGATTTTATTGGGTACAAGTGGGATCGAATCGGCATTCAGGAATGATTGTGTTTTTTATGGTTTTTTTTTTAGGTAATCGAAAACTTTGGGAAGCTTCTTGAGCTGAATCCTAAAACAAGCTTCATAACTTTGTACTACCTGTACATAACACAGGATGTCAACCCTTGGTTGAATATTCCCAGACGTACGTGTTTGCTTCTTCGACTTCGGCAATTCGATTCATTTTAATTTATTCTATGAAGCAGGAGCAACGTGGAATCCCAGAGCATCATCTTCTTCTTCTTTAGCATTTCAAGCTTATTGCTTTCTCTCAAGTTAAAAATTGCTTGCTCTCAACTTAGAAAATGCACTTCCACAGTTATTAACTAAAAGCTTTCGATGCCAAGTACCATTTTTGCATTAGAATGATTGTGTGGCCAGTACATTCATACCCCATGTCCAGGGAGTCGAGATATTTTCCTTAACGAAAAATTCCTAGACCAGACCGGGAATTGAGCCCAGCCACCTCCAGCATGGTGTTGCTATAGAGCTGCGCCTTTGCAGACTGCGCTAAGGGAGGACCCCAGAGCATCATTGTCCTTTGATTGGATCACCGGAGCGGTGATATTTGCTGCAACGTTTGGAATAGTTAATTCCACTAAAACGTTTTTCACTGATGGGTCTTTGAAAGAGGAGGCCACTTTGGATTGGATTGGATTTCTTTATTTGAGAGACTTTCAGTAGGGAGGCCACTTTAGCGTTTACAATGAAATGCATAGCGTCACTCGAAAACTTCAAATTCCATGATCTGTTTTTGTCATTGAATTGGCGGTGACACATTTTTCGTTAGAAACTGTTACCTCACTTTCACCGGATTTTTCACGGATAGTCTAAGTTCTAAACAAGCTATTTGCTCCTTGCGGCCGGTAAGGTACACCTCTTATTTTTTTATGAAAATATGGAGCCTTTGAAGAGTTTGCAAAAATGAAGATTCATTAACGTAGCAATAAGTCAGATGAGGTAAATGTCAAGATTTATTTCAGTGTATACGTTTTTTTCTTTGTGTTTAGCATTTCAAGCTTATTGCTTTTACAATTAGCTTATTGCTTGCTCTGAACTTAGTGTTCTGAATGCATTTCCACAGTTATTATTTGAGAGCTTTCGATGCCAAGTACCATTTTTGCATTAGTATGATTTATGGCAAGTTCAATCATACCCTATGCCCAGGGAGTCGAGAAATTTTCCTTAACGAAAAATGTCTTAGCCAGACCGGGAATCGAACCCAGCCACCTCCAGCATGGTGTTGCTTTGTTGCAGCGCAATGTATATTATCGATTCTAAAATAAAGAAAAGAAAGATCATTCGATCTTGAGCCGCAGTGAAAGACGGAGTCAAAGTGAACTCTGTGTTTTATTATAAGCTGAGATAACAATCTACTATTAAATAGAAATTGTACATCCTTGCCATACATCGTAATTCAACGTTATCAAATTCTGCGACGAGAAAAATCGACAGATTTGAACGCGCGTTTGAACTAATTGTGAGCTGAGGGTAAGTAGATTGTAGAGATTCTTTGAAATATGTAAGATTCAAAGAAACTTGTGCCGCAGACAGTTCTTTCTGATCAAACACAACCGTTAAGCGCAGACATATCTGTGCTGTATAGGATTCCAGCAAACAGATTGTGTATTGCGTGTTAAAATTTGTGAAAGTTAGGGATTTCATTGATTTTCATTATACAAGGCTTATACATAACTGAATTTTGTTTTACACTTATCCTTTATCCACTTATCATTAGGAAGTATACTCATTGGATTTGGCGGTCTTGGCGTTACACTCACTAAGGTCAAGAGCAAAACGAGAATTTTTTTTTGACGGAGTGAGCTCCAACAGAATGAGAGCTACGGTGAAAGTATAAGCTGCTGTGAAATACTGTGTACGGAATAGCTATTTCTTCGGAGATACTGTCACATACGTGGGCAGAATAGTGAGACTCGTCTTCATTTCATATTCATAAAGAGAAGCTGTAAGTGAAAAGTGGGAAGTGAGCAGTTGCATATGCATGAGTCGGCTAGTTCGGTCGATGATCTGGAAGTATACAGTTCGGGAAATAAATAGAACGACAAAATGATTTCAATGATTTCATTCTCTCAGTGAGAGTAACTTGAGCAACACGCATATCAATGAATATGTATTGAAAGCAGAAATGTTCATGAGCGGTTCATTCACTTACATCATGTGTGTGTGACAAGATTCAATTGTTGATCTCGTCTTCAAAGGAAATAAATATAAATACGCAATTCACCGCCAGACTTTTTTTTCCCGTGAACGTGTTGTTGTTGCGTAAGACTTCAAATTTTTGTTTGCTTTCGACGAAATCGATACTGTTAGGAATACATGGGCTATTTATATGAGATTAATATTGTTCATTATGTTTTTTGTCGTTAGATTTGCAGGAAAAATGCCGAAAAACAAGCGATTGACTGAATTTGAGCGAGAACAAGTAACTATTCTCCGTGAACAAGGTCTAACTCTTCGGGAAATTGGCAGAAGAATACGAAGGAGTAAGGATGTTGTGCATAATTACCTACGGTTGGGTAAGAAATATGCCACTAACTGACACCGAGGATGAATAGGGAAATCAAACGACTTGCAGTCTATCAAAGGCTGTGTCCGAGTGCTATTAAAGCCGAAATGAACCTTCCTGTGTCCAAACGTCGGATTTGTCAGATTTTGAGTGAAGATTCCAATTTTTCCTTTAGGAAAACGGCACCTGCACCAAAACTTCTTGATCGTCATTAGAAGGCCCGTTTTACCTTTGCTGAAAAATACCAGTTCTGGGAGGATGATAATGTGGTCTAATGTGGTGTTCAGTGATGAAAAGAAGTTCAAACAAGATGGGCCGGATGTTTTCAGTCGCTGGTGTGATGAAAGGCAAAACAGGCCAACTGAAGAAAAAAGGAATTTTGGTGGAGGTACCGTTATGATTTGGGCAGGATATAGCGTATCTGCAAAGACACCCGTTTGTTACATTTCAACACGGATGCACTCGGAAATGTGTTGCCAGCTTCTGGAGGAAGTTCTTATTCCATTAGATGACAATGAGACGGATGAGAACATGATCTTTCAACAGGATAACGCTTCGTTTCATGCATCGACAGCAACAAAAAATTTCTTGGACTTCCATAACATCCCTGTGTTGGAATGGCCGGCATGCAGTCACGATTTAAATCCAATTGAGAATGTTTGGGCTTGCTTTCTCGCAAAGTTTATGGTCAAGGAAGAAAGTATGACAGGGTGAAAGAATTGAAGTTAGCGATTCAGGATGAATGGTCTAAAGTTGATCCGAATGAATTGAAATCGTTCATAACTTCTATGCCAAGACGTCTGCAAGAGGTTATTTCTAAAAAGGGAAATGCTATACATTACTTATTTGTTATTTTCTTGAATTGAAATTCGATAAATAAATGATACTGTTGAAATATTTGATCTCGTCTTTATATTTATTTCCCTTAGAAAAAATAAACTTTTGGATTGTTTTGAAATGACTCGTCTCAAAGGGAAAACTACTGATGATGAACTTTTAACTTGCTGCTGAGTATGTATTGGAAAGCATTTGGTTTACACAGAATAGAATGTAATATGAAAATTTTCAGAAAGTAGTTTGTCTTTATACTTATTTCCCGCACTGTATATGTAGAATCTGCTGCTGTTGTTGTATCTTGCTGCTATTGCTGTTGAAGAGAGTCGGATGGTTGGTTGAATCGTTGGGAGTTGGATCGCTGCTAATTTACTGTATTCGCTGTGGGTTGCACTGAGGTTAGTTCGGAAGCCCTCACTCGTTAGAAAGTTACTTGTTATTTGCGAGTATTTGCGATTAGCTGAATGTAACATAACAAATGCATTTGATGAGCACAATTCAAAAACTGAACTTGAGATTAAGTTTTGCCTAAAAAAATTCTTCAATTATGTTAAAACTAAATTGAAATCTGACAATTTCCCATTCAGAATGCATCTTAACTCAAATGTTGGTGATCTCGCGGAAGAAATTGGCAATCTATTTGAAACATTCTTCCAAGAAATCTATACCACATTTGCTAAAGAAGATCGCGATTATGAATATTTCGATTTCTTCCCGGAATTTTCAATGGACATTGGAGTTAGTCAAGCCGAATTTCAAGACATTTTGGAAGGTTTGAATAAATTAGACCAAAGGTTCCGGCCCTGATGGAATACCACCCGTATTTATGAAAAAAAAGCACCTTTATTTTGGTTTTTTAATATGTCATTGGAATCTGGGATCTTTCCCAAACTATGGAATTGTTCCTCTCTAGTACCTATTTTTAGAAGTGGAAAATTTTTTGACATACGTAACTATCGTTAAATTAACATTATTTCTTGCATTCCTTCCTTGGAGTCCTCCAAGATTCTCATTTAGGCCCCCTATTATTTATTTTTTTCGTTAATGACATTTCCGTTGTGCTTAGAAACATTAAATTTCTAATTTATGCTATTGACATAAAACTATTTTTAGATATAAGAAATAAAGAAAAAATCACGACATTCCAGAAAGAATGAAATTTTTCTTTGTCTGGTTTAACAAAAGTATTTTGCAGCTGAACGTTAAAAAAATGTAATTCGATAACTTTTCGTAGGAAACGAAGCACCCCAGACATAACTATCAATTTAGGGAATCAGCCAGTTGAAAGGTGTAAAAGAGTAAGGGACTTACTCTTATTGAACATTATGTACGATACTATCATCAACAGAGCAAATAATATGCTTGGATTTATAAAACGTTTTTGTTACAATTTTCATGACCCTTACACAATAAAAACATTGTACATTGCATATGAGGTCAGTGAGGTCAATACTGGAATTTTATAGCGTAGTTTGGTCACCCTTTTCAGTCATACAAGAAGAACGAATAGAATCGGCACAGAATGCAGTTTTTACTGTTTGCCCTTCGTAAATTGGGTTGGACAAGGTTACTTCTTCCATCTTATTAAGCACGCTGTATGCTCATCAACATCTAATCATTAAAGAAGCGCCGTGAATTTGCATTAGTTTCATTCGTAAATGATATTGTTTGGAACGCGTTGATTCAGTAGAACTTTTATCTAAGCTTAATTTTTACATTCCATCCCGGTAACTACAAAATAGAAAAGTATTTACTACAAGCCATCATTATACAAATTACGCCAAATTTGGACCTTGGAATCAGATTATGGCAACTTACAATAAACACGGAGAAAATGCTGACTTTAATATAACTAAAACAAAACTGAAGCAATACTTCAATTCGATTAGATAATCTAAATATTAAAAATGTAAACCTGATAGGTTAGTTTTCAAAGGCGTAGTATATATTTACGAAGTGAAACAAAAAAATTAACTATCATTGTAACAAAACGGTCTACTACTGATTGATGACAAATAAATAAATGAATCACGGTTATTCGATCGTTCCTTTGGTTCGTTATATCCGTGAGTAAATCTTATAAACATACTTGGTTTGTTTATTTTTTTACAGTGATATACGATAATGTCGATTACAGGAATGATTGGGTCCATTATGTTATGGTAAATCGTTCAGCAATTATGTTGAGCGATTTGAGATTTCAAACCAAAAGGTCATAGTTTATTTCGTTGAGCGGTGGTGATGTGTTTGATGAAATTAAACTTTTATTTCCGTATCAAGAGGTCAGTAAAGTAGAATATGATGATATTGTTAAGAATCTGAAAACGTGTTTTGATTAAACCGACCCTATTTTAATGAAATGATACCACTTTTATAATCGATCGCAATGCGTCAATGAATCTGGTGAAAATTTTGTTCTGGCTATTCAACTTCTGGCTGAAGGATTTTAAAAACGAGGCTATAAGGGATAAGCTGATTTTAGGTTTGAGAGATAGTGATTTGCAACATAAATTATTAATGAAAGAGGAAATAAAATTAGCTGCAGAAGAGAAAACAATCGTCAGTGTTGAATTGGCTGCAAAGCAAAGAAAAATCATACGTGAAAACAACGAAGGAATTTCTAATATTTCGTCGATCAAACATCGTTTGGGTGAGAAGAAACACAGACATTATGGACAGTTTTAGATAAAAAAAGTAGTAGTAATAGTCGAGAGCGTGGTAGCAATATTAGTTACAATTATGATCGATACAGTGGTGACTCAAGGCGTGATGGGCGCAATTGGAACAATCATTGATATTGGATCAGCTTTGGCAGTGATCAGCGAAGTATTATACAAAAAACAGTTTCATTCCATTCCTATTTTGGATTGTTAAAAAAGGTTGGCAGTAGTAAACGGTGCAAATTATCAATTATAGGGCAAATTTTAATACAAGTAGTTCTAAACGATCGCTGTAGTTCTTAAAAATAAAGAATTTTAAAAATTCTGCTGATTTTGTTCGTCTTATGGGAAGATATTGGTTGAAAAAGTTTTATCCCGATTGGAACAGCTCTTTGTCAGCCCCAGAAAATATCAAAAATGTGTTTGCTGACAAAGAACAGGACAATCTAGTTGGTATGATGAAACAAAAGTATAAAAGAGTTTTAAATAAAGATTTTTTTGGACCTATTGTAGGCTCTAAGGCAAATTTAATATTCAAAGCGGACTAACCCATTTTCAAGAAAACTTATCAGGTTCCTAACAAGATAAAAGACAAGCTCATTGAACATTTTGGCATATTAGAAAACTATGGAACAATAACTCCAATAACAGCAAGCGAGTGGGCTGCACCAGTTATAGCAGTACTTAAGATAGACGGGGAGTTAAAAATGTTAATAGACTGCAAAGTTTCCTTGAATAAAATTCTTGATCCCAACACCTATCCCCCTTTCACTTGCTCAAGAAACATCCCTGGCAGGTTGGAAAATATTTTGCACCCTTGATAAAGCTGGAGCATTCACGCAGTTGCGATTATCTAAGCGTTCTAGGAAATTTGTTGTGATAAATACAGAAAAGGAATTGTATTCATATAACAGCTTGCTCCAGGGTGTATCCTCTAGTGCTGCTGTGTTTCAGCAAGTCATGGATCAGATTTTAAAAGAACTAGATAAAGTCTGTTATTTAGATGATGTGTTAATAGCAGGAAGAACGTTCGAAGAGTGCTTTGAAAAATAAGAACAGGTGTTCGAAAGATTGTCTATTGCTAATATAGGTAAGTGTCAACTTAAAAAAAGGCAATTTTTGTTTGTTCATTCCTTCAGTATCTTGAACATTTGATAACTTCTGATGGTTTGCTACAGTCACCTGAAAAGTTGTCTACCATTGTAATTGCCAAAGTCCCTAAAAATGTTTTAGAGTTAAAGGCATATTTGGGCCTCATAAACTATAATAATAAGTTTAAACCACATCTATCGTCGAAATTAAGATGTTGATACGAGTTTTTATAGAAAAATGTTCGTTTCAGTTGGACTAAGGAATGTGATAGATTTTTCAATGAAAGTAAGAATAGTTTATCCAACTCCAAAATGTTAGTCTGTTATAATCCTAGTAAACCATTGGTGGTGGTAACAGATGCATCTGCACATGGTTTAGGTGGTGTGTTATCCCAATTGGACAACAAAAAGCCAGTTTGTTCTACATCATTTTCGCTAAATTGTACACAAAAAAGGTATCCAACTTTACACCTGGACGCTTAGGCGCTAGTATGTGTCATCAAGAAATTCTATATGTTGTTATTTGGACAAAAATTAAAGGTTTTTACCGATCACAAACCACTACTTAGAATTTTTGGTAAGGAAGGTAGGCATTCGATGTATGATACTAGATTACAAAGGTATATTATAGAACTGTCTAAATATAATTTCGAAATTGAATATCGTCCTGCTTTTAACATGGGAAACGCTGATTTTTACAGACGTTTTCCTCTGAAACATCCGGTTCCAAGTGGTTTGGCTCAACAGAATATCAACAGTATTAATTTTAGTAATAAATTTCCTTTGGACTTTGCTTTCCGAAGAAACAAAAGACGACAAATATTTTTATCGGAAATAATCACTATAATAAGATCAGGTTGGCCCAGAACAATTCCCAAAGATTTTAAGGATTTTTATGCGCATAAAGAAAAGCTGGAATATGTCGAAGGTGTTTCACTAATTTACGGCAAAGTAATAATCCCTAATAATCTAAAGAATCCAGTTTTCAAACTATAACACGCAAACCATGGTGGTATTCCTAAGATGAAAAGTTTAGCTAGACGTAATGTATATTGGTAAGAAATTAACTTAAACATTGAAGAATTCGCCAAATCATGTAAGATATACTTAAAAAATCTACTAAACAATAGTCTTGGATACCTTTAACTCAACCGTCGCATACATACATGTTTCTCATTTCGATGGGAAAACGTTTCTGCTTCTAGTAGACAGCCATTCAAAATGGCTTGAAGACGATATAATGAAGTATGGTACTAATGCAAAACTGGTCAGCAAAAGATTCGCTTGATTTTTTGAACGATACGGTTTACCAGTTGTCGTTGTTACGGATGGTGATCCTCCATTCAGTTCGTCCGAATTTGTTAGTTTTCTAGAGCATCAAGAAATCGGGGTTTTAAAAAGTCCACCATATAATCCGACTAGTAACGGGCAGGCGGAGAAAATGGTAAGTGTAGTGAACGACGTAATGAAAAACACTTGCTTGACAATGAAATTAGAATTTTGGATCGAGAAGGCTGTGTTAATTTGTTTTTAGTAAACTATAGAAATAGTTGCTAAGGTTCAGAAGGAAAATTTCGTTCGGAAAAGATATTTGCGTACCAATCAAAGATGCTACTGGATTTACTTGATCCAACAAAGTCAAATAAGGAGTGAAGGGTGTCCACAGTTAAATTGCATCACTTTCAATAAGCTGTAACATTTTGCCCTTTGTGTTGATTTCAACGAAACTTTGGGTGAAATGACCTCAGCGTGTATTGTTTACACTGCGTGAGTTTGATTGTGAAATGTGTCGTTGTTTCGAAAATGGAGTCGAAGGAACAGCAAGTGCGCGAGAACATTTTGCACACGCATCTCGACAACCCACTTGTTTCGCACCGAGCCATCGGAAATATGTTGAAAATTCACCAGTCTACAGTGTCTCGTGTCATAAAACGTTTCGGGGAACGTTTAACTGTCGATCGGAAGAAGGTTAGTGGTAGAAAAAGTGTTCCGTACTGTGTGAAGGATCACAATCGAGTGGTTGCTGCCTTTAAACGCAAACCCCACTGTTCCGTTCGGGAGGTCGTGAAAAAACTGCACTTGGCCAACAGTTTCGTGCAGAAAGCCAAGAAACGAGCCGGGCTCCGTTCATTCAAAGTTCAGAAAGCTCCAAACCGCAATGAAAAACAGAATAGGACAGCTAAAATACGTGCGCATAAGCTGTACACACAAATGTTGACGAAACCACACTGCTGCATCATGGACGATGAATCACACGTAAAAGCGGACTTTAAACAAATTCCCGGCAACCAGTATGTGACTGCGAAAGACAAGTTCGATGTTCCAGAGTCTCCCAGGAAACAGCAAGTGTCAAACTTCCCCAAGAAATTCATGATTTGGCAGGGGATTTGTTCGTTTGGTAAACGGAGCAAGCCTTTCGTGGCAACTTCAACTGTAAATGGTCAAGTATACATGAATGAATGCCTGAAAAAACGACTGCTTCCGTTTTTCAAAACACACCACGTTCCTACAACTTTTTGACCGGATCTAGCCTCTTGTCACTACTCCAAGGATGTTCTGGAGTGGTACAAGACGAATGATGTCAATTTCGTGCCGAAGGATCTTAATCCCCCAAACTCTCCAGAGTTGCGGCCAATTGAAAAATATTGGGCTATAATGAAACACGAACTTCGTAAGCATCCTAAAGTTGTCACTACAGAACAGGAAATGTTGAAGTCATGGTTGAAAGCGGAAAAAAAGTCGGTTAGGGCGTTGTACAAAATCTTATGCGTGGTATTAAGAAGAAAGTTCGGGCTTTTGGAGTTGGTAAAGAAATACAGTGAAATTAAAATACCTACACCAAGATTATACATTTTATTTTATTCCCTGAATATTTCATGACAATCGATTGAGAGACGAGTTTAAAGTGATGCAATTTAACAGTGGACACCCTTTATTTGGACAAAAATCCTTCAAGAATGATGCAATTGGGTGGTGATGTAACTTATACATCTGATGGTTTTGATAAGCTTGTGGCAGGGAATATGTTGATGTATAAAAATACAGATAGAAATGCTTTTCCCAAACGGTTAAATGCGAAATTCATTGAAAGAATTTCCAAAAATGTGTTACAAATTTCGTTAGGAACACACACTACGGCGGCCCACAAGCACCAATTAAAGATGATTTATGTACCCAAACAACTGTCGAAGGTGTACGTCACCTGGAGAGAAGCAACGGGAAAACGCAATCGAGATTCACTTGAAGACGAAAAAAAAATTTCATGGGCTTTCTGGATATACCATTGATCGCGGAAGAGGAGATACATCCTACTTAAAGATTCGCTAGAACAAGGAGTCCTATCATTAAACGATCTAAAGCAGCCTTGTCTACAAATGTACGTTCGTATAAATCTCAAAAGTGAATTTGTCGATCATTTATTGAAGTGTTGAAAAGTGTTGTAATCAGAAGAACTTTTGTCAGTTCACGAATAATCTGTGATCAACTTATGTCGAATTCAATTGAAATTATTTAATTATCGCTATGTATTGCTGTCAGAGTAGTAAATATCCATTTGTCAATTAATGAACAAATTGTTTTTACGGAAGGAGAATTGTAGAGTAAAAATGAAGATTCGTTAACGAAGCAATAAGTCAGATGAGATAAATGTCAAGATTTATTCCAATGTATACGTTACCAATAGCTATGCACCACAATGTACATTCCCGATTCTAAAATAAAGAAAAGAAAGATCATTCGATGCCGCAGTGAAAGACGGAGTCAAGTGGAACACAGTGTTTTATTATAAGCTGAGATAACAAAGTCTGCTATTAAATAGAAATTGTACATCCTTGCCATACATCGTAATTTAACGTTAATAGTCTTCTAAGTTTTTTAACTTAAGTAATTCTATTATCACTTTTGTATGGGTCCCATTTCATGATTTCAGGCAATGAGAAAGAGGTCTCGCTTGCAAGGATGGGCGCAATGGAAGATGATATTTATGGCCGTCAAATCACCTTTCAAGACTTTTCTTTTATTTTTCATCAAACATCATTCGTTAGCTGGCAGTATAAATGGAGTAAAGGATATTTGGGATGATGGCTGAATTCTATCACTCCCAAGGTGTCGAAGGAATGTTGGTTCAGGAAGTTAAATATGGGTCAGGACTTCATTCGTGTGATGACCTCATGCCCAATTATTATTCTTTACACGCTTATTTATACCGTGTTGGGCTGGGCGACAGTAATCTCTGTGAATGTGTTGAAGGTTACCAGGATACAGATCACGTAATTTGGTTTTGTGATGAGCATCGTGGAGCCAATTTCGTGATCTGGAATCGATGAAACTTGTATATGTGTTTTGGAAAAACATAAGTCTAAGATTGTAGTGTGATTTACTTACATGTTTAGGTTGAATTTTTAGAGGACTGTGTGCGTATGTGTGTATTTTGTTTCAAATGGTCAATTCAAAAATTGTTATTTGAAATTCTTGAATACTACAGTTTTGTTTACTGTATTGAAAATTCTCACTTCAATTCCCCTATCCATAACATTGTAATTCCAATTAACCTAAAGACGACCGCGAGTAATTGGTTTTATCCCTTTAACTTACTTTAAGGATTTTTTTTTCCAAACGTAAGCTCAGTAAAGTTGATTCGATTGAGCCTGAAGAAATAGTTTTAAAACAAAAAACATTATTTTTTAATGATTTTAATCACTTGTATAAATGATCTACTTGAACGTCGTTCGACCATCGCAATAAGTGTGCCTGGAGTATAAACATATAAAATCAATTACAAATATTATAACATTATAACATTTTAGAGAGATCATTCTTGAAACTAGCTAGGACCTACTCAAGCATAAAACAATATACGTATATTTTCACACTTTTCGCAATCTCTACGAGATTAATAAACATCACACGCATTCCAGTCCTTTCCACCGGAAAGAAAAGGAAATCAAATACAATGATAAGAAATTCAAGCGAATAATAAAACGTGGCATGCGGATATGCGAATGCTCAAACGCGCATGACAAACATTTACTGAGTCCTCGGGAAACCGATCGAACACGTACCCCACCCAATCATTTGTGAGAAACTTGATGAATTCATTATTAAAATCAATTCTTCCACCTCCCCCTCACATGGTACTTATTCGATAAACCCGTCAGTGGTGGAGGCAATGCTGGTTGGAAACGTTTGAGCGGATCTATGCTGCATAGCGTGCCCAAAATGTAAGCAATGCTACCAAGCGCCAGATCATTCTGCATGGTAATCCCCGACAGATTTAATTCTCAGTGATTCACTCATCTTCTGTATAATGTTCATCCCCTTCTCAAAATAACCCGGAACTAGATTTTCGTGTGATCAAAAACCCCACCGAGATGTTAGTGTCTTTTTATTTTGAAAATAAAACACGCTTGCTTGATCAAATGTTTCATTTTTGTAAAACTTCACTGAAGTATTAAAACTACAACGATGTAAAAAGAATTACATTTATTCTGAATAAAACAATAACAATAAAACAAATTAAAACGATTCCAATTCATAAAATGAAAACAATGATTAGAAATGATAACATGAATGTGCTATCAAATAAAAAAAATATCACCAGGCGCTGAAGCATTCTTAAAATAGCTGGTAAAAAGTGCTTCAATAAAATCCAAGCCTAGAAACCTACTTTGTTTCCAAAAGTGTAATTAACGAATCGCTTGAATTCGTAGAAGCCAAGGGCCAAAATAATGAATGAGAAATTGAAACATACCCTTATTTATTTCCGGTTATAATCATCATAATTATCAGAATTTCTTTGTTTGATTTTTGAGGGTAATTCTGCTCTATCACTCTCATTGAAGCAAGAAGCGAAGAATATAAAGGCTAACATTAGTCTCCTTTCAGCAATTAATTTCCCGTCAAACCAACTATCAGATCCAAATATAATCAGAACTAGTTAAAAATGCCGCGTAATTTCTTACGTAATATTCAAACAGCACTATATTCGAATGATGTCAAAAACCTCAAAAAGCCTTGCAGACTTTAATCAAGGCCGGCATTTGCATTTCCATAACGTTGATAACACCCTTGCTTCCATTATTGAGCTCGAGCTTTGTTCTAGGCCATCGAAACCAGAAATAAATCCCCAAAAAGAAATGAAATAAGTTAGAGTTTTCGAAATAGCCGACCAGCAGCATGAGCCGGTTTCACGGGTCGTAAATCAGCATCTTGTGATTTTTGCCCTCCTCTCAACTTTTTTCGTCGTGCAGCACGAATCACGCTCACTCACCTTCTACCAAGCGCTATCATCTTAAGAAAGGATCAGTCCGTAATCACGAAATTCGGCGCGACATATCTCCCGATGAGAGTGCCTTGGGAAAAACACTGATGCGCGTTACTGTTGCCTTGGTGCTACCATGTTCATAATGCCATGCGAAACCTACCTGTTGCTCGCCATCTGTGACGGCTACAGCGCGGTACCAGATGATGACCGATGGTTATGACAAAGCGCTGCCGGTCGGCAGGATGAATTAGTTTCCAGCAAGCGTGGTAGGCGTCTTTCACTAATATTCTCGCGCAACAACAAACCGACGCATAGTAACGATGATACAGTTGCGCGAAAAGCATCGGGTGTTTTAAAATCATTGTAGGAATGGTGTTGGAATCAGTTCGATATTAGTCTTTTTTGGTTGTTTTCCCTCCAAACTACACACTACCAAAACGTCATGTAAATTTCTGTCCCCTGAGACCGACACATGCAAGCGTCCTTTAGCACATAAGAATGAGTTGAAAGAGATGAGGAAATAAATTCAATCAAACACATCTTTTGCCTAATTGCGAATGTGTCAGTTTCAGGAGACATAATTTTACACGAAATCTTTCTTTACGTGCCCCGACTTTTTAAAAACATGGATTACGTCTCGTGTAAAATTCATAATTTCTAAGTGTGTAGAATACACGCGTTAGGCTCCAAATATGTTTTGACTTGCATCATTTGTCTGGCGCAGGACGTTCAAATTTATCATTAGATATGTATCGAACGATTTGATTTTTTTCTAGCAATCGGTAACATTATTCAAAACTATAAGTATTTAGCAATAAACAACTGGAGTTTTGCTTAAGAACGAATTATGCCTAATACTAGTGAAAATCGATGATTTCAACCTAATTATCGTAAGTGTCAATTATCAACATTTTATAACCGGTCATGGAATGGCTTTGGGCCTGCCTAGAGAATGTTAATATAATAATGACATCAATAATAAATCTTATTCTCGTTAAAATTGCAAAGCAAACGGATTAATTGTAAAATATTCTTACCATGTGCGCGACTGCTGTTTCTAGACTGAAATTTGAATACCGCAATTTGTGGATACTAACTTCTTGCTCAAGCAACGAAAATCTATAGTAATTGGTTACAGAAGTTTAATTGTGACTAAACTGAGTCAAATTGAAGTTACTTTAACTTATTTGCGACAAGTGTGCTACTAACAATAAATATGAAATTTTGTGTATCACATAAGGCTTTTTTTATTTTAAGGTTCTCTGAAGGGCCGATTTTAACCATCCTGTGTTCCAAAATTATCAAAATACGGAAGCACATAGAGGGTGTTAAGTCAAAAATTTGGTCGACGCTTTTCTTTTAATCCCGCATTTTAAAATCATAATACCCTCCTGCATTGTGTAAGGATGCCTCTATTTTTATTTTTACCTTTGCTCTACAATCATCAAGATGGGGTCCAAGATGGAGAGCAACACTTACAAATTTTGCTTGTACATCGCGAAAACTACTCGCATAAGTTAGCAAAATCTTTAGAAGTGGCCAAATCGAATGCTACCTACGTAATACGTAGTGTTTTGCGAAGGTTTTTTGGCAGCTAAGAGATCAGGATCGGTGAGAAATTAGTTGCCGGAGGTCCCAGTGATGAAAAACAGAGTGGCTAGCAATTCAATATCCCTATATGGCTCTCCGCCCGAGATGTCGCAAACAAGCTGGCTGTTTCTTTTACAACCGTGCATCGAGATGAGAAAATGAGCCAAACTGTAGACTCCAAATTGCGCGTTACTCTAAATGAATGTAGGACTAAAGCTCAAATGACAAATTGTCAAAAGGTCAAATAACAGACGTCGGCAAAAGAACGAAAGTACAAAAAAAAACGAATTACAAAATGTAGAATGTACAAAATGTAGAATGAACAAAATGTTAAATGAATAGAAGGAGGCAACAGGTCGGGTTTACAAAGAGTAGATTGAACAAAATTCGACCCGAAAAGAGTCAAAACCTCGAATAGTTAAGCAATTTTTAATGGACGTATGTCGCGAAGATCAAAGAGTGAAAACATAATGAAATCAGATAATTTATAAGTTGTGTGCGTAAACAGATTTATTGACACAAAGTAATATTTGTAATAACTATTATTCCTTCTTTCCTTCACTGCTAGTTCTTTCTTTAATATTTATTTATTTAGCTAAAATCTATACAGATAACACTGAGTCAACAATTTCACGCCACAACGCTCAATTCACGGTTGCATTTCTCCATCCGTGGCTGCGCCCACACTCACCAGATCGTTGAATACCTGGTCTACTCATCTAGCCCGTTGCGCTCCTCGCCATTTCTTCAGGGTTTATATCCGGTATTCTCTCAATTTGCCCTGCCCAGCGTACCCTTCCAGATTTCACCACTTTCAGAATACTTAATTTACCAGTTGAGCGAGCTCGCGAGGCATTCTTCGCCACCACACACCGTTCTCCTGCACACCGTCTAACGTGTTCCTATGCACGCGTCGCTCGAATACACCAAGTGCTTGCAAGTCCTCTTCGAGTATGGTCCAAGTCTCGTGTCCGTAGAGAGAACCACCGCATTTTGTACATGACACATTTGGTACGGGGGTGAATCGTTTTTGACCGCAGTTTTTTGAAGCCCATAATAATATGTTAAATACGGCGCCTAACACCTTCTAGGGCGATATTGAACATATGGAAGGAAAGTCCATCACCTTGTCGAGGTCCCCGGCAAGATTCAAACGACCTGGATTGTTCGCTTGAAATCTTCACGCATTTTTGCACACCATCCATTCTCGTCCATGATTTTCCATATCTCTGTGGGGTTGATACTGTCGTGCGCCGCCTTAAAACCGATGAACAGGTGGTGTGGACCGAATTTAAGGCATTTCTGGAGGATTTGCCGTACGGTAAAGATCTTGTCCGGTGTCGAGCAGCTGTTGACGAAGCCGGCTTGATAACTTCCCTTGAACTCATTCGTTGAAGGTGATAGACGGCTAAAGACGATCTGGGATAGCACTTTGTAGGCGGCATTCAGAATGGTGATCGCTCACACTCCAACGTAGCGCCTTTCTTGTAGATGGGGCATATGACCGCTTTCTTCCGCTCATCCGGTAGCTGCTCTGTAATCCAGATTATGATGATCAGCTGGTGCAGTCAAATGACCAACTTTTCCATGCCCATCTTGATGAGTTCAGCTCCGATACCATCCTTACTAGCTGTCTTATTATTCTTGATCTGTTGGATGACATCCCTAACTTCTCTCAGCGTGGGAGCGCGTTGATATGAGGGTAATGATCTGCCGTACTAATGTAGTCATTTCTTCCGCTGTCTTGGTCCTCGCTGTCTACGTTCTCCGTGCCATTCAGGTGTTCGTCGAATTGCTACTTCCATCTTTCAATCCCCTCACGTCCGTTCATCAAGATGCTTCCATCTTTATCCCTACACATTTCGGCTCGCGGCACAAAGCCTTTGCGGGATGCGTTAAACTTACTGAAGAACTTTTGTGTTTCTTGAGGACAGCACAGCTGCTCCACCTCCTCACCACTCCGCTTCTAACTTCTCCTGAAAAAGGCAGGTCTGCTGTTTCCGCTCCCGTGTGTAGCGTTCCACGTTCTGCCGGGTTCCATGCTGCAGTATTACCACCCGCGCTGCGTCCTTCTCCTCTAAAATCTCTCTACACTACTCGTCAAACCAATCATTCCTCTACGATGTTGTCAGCTGCGTAGTTCATGCCTGCTTTGCCAGTACTATAGCAGTCCTCAAGAGGGACCCCATCAAGCTCGCCCTTGTCAGGCAACGCTGCCTCAAGATGCTGCGCGTACGCAGTAGCGACATTCTAGATCGTATCGAGGCAGTCGTCGGTACCGTACATTGTTGATGACGGAGAGTTTTGGGCGTAGTTAAACCATCACCAGGTAGTGATCATAGTCAATGTAAGCGCCACGATAGGTTCTGACGTCGATAATATCGGAGGAGTGCCGCCCATCAATGAAAACGTGCTCGATTTGCGATTTCATCTGCTGTGGTGAACTCGATATGTAGCGATTAGGGAGGCTGTGCTAAAAGTAGGTGCTACGAATGGCCATGTTGTTGGAGGTGACGAAATCAATGAGTAGTAGGCCGTTGTCATTCGTCAGCTGGTGAGCGCTAAACTTTGCAATTGTTGTGGCTTGGGCAGCGGTCGTACTTGCGTATATGCTGCGTCTAGAAAGCGTCCTTATTATCGTCAGTGCTTGCGGAATGTAGGCTGTGCACGTTGATTATGCTTAAGTTTAAGAACCGACCCTTGATCCTCAACCTATACTCAACCATCAACCGATCACGCACCAAGCTGTTCCTAGATCAAGTGTGTTGCCGCACCTCTGGTAGATGGTATGATTACCTTGAATTCCTTTCAACACATCTCCAGCAGCGCTACGATGCTGAACCCGGTGACCTTCTGTACATCAGAGAGTATGCGCGTGCTTTCGATGAAGTTAAGAGATTTAAATTCCGCGTAACGAGTTTCCAATCGCAATTCCTTTTTCTTCGCCAATTGTTTACCGGCAGCTAGGGGTTCTGAATTGGCATTTCCTCAAAATACAATGCTAAATAACTAGACCAGGGATGGTGTATTTTTAATTGGGCGCCCAGGAGATAAAATTTAACCTGTGCTTCCAACCCCTATCGTGCATCAAGCTAAACAAGAGAGTCGGACTGTCGAATCCAAATTGCGCGTTACTCCAAATGATTGTCGAGCAAAAGATCGAAAGACAAAAAGTCGAATGACAAAACTTTGAATGACAAAAGGTCGAATGGACTGAACGGACAAAATGGCTAATGAACTCAAGGTGTGTTCTTGACGTGACGATAATTTTAATATTATCCACCCCATATAATCACAACTTTCTGTCGTATTTTTATTCTTTTGAAGTATTCTATCGTTTCCTTAACATATTACGATTACGATTTTCATGTTTGTCAGCTACCAGGTGAAATAGTAAATTATGCAACAAGTTGCAGAACGTTTTGTCCAGCACGAGTCACAACGTGCGCTGAAAAAAGTGAAGTTTTGCAAAGAATTGCATACAACACTTTTTGGCAACGAGATAAACAACCGAAATTTATTCTGCATCTATTTTTACACCGATTATTTAAACTGCAATAATTTTCGCTATACGAAATAATGAGGAAAGTAAAAGAGAGCAAAATAATAATGATGCAATGTTAGCAGACAATGTAAGCATACCAACGGATGGAATACGTAATGAGTGTTAATAACTTTCAATAAAAAAATAAACACCAATCAATTAAGTTCATTGTCCTTTTATTAATAATTTTGGAAATTTGCACGGAATTTAAATACGCATGTGGTACGATATTAAAATGAATAATATATTATTTAAATGTTGATTTTTTGTATCGAGATTTTCAGCCTCGGTTCATCTCCCGTCGTAGTTAATGAAACACCACTTTTAGTGTTTTTCATAACTTGTCCAGGGGTGAGATTTGAACTCGTGACTTTGGCGTGAGAGGTATGGATGTTAACCACTACGCCGGGGTCACCCCCTCTTATTTAAATGAATTCTGTATGTCAATAAGAAATTTTTTATAAATTTTCTGCATATTTCTAATGTTTATAAATTTTCTCTCTATGATTTTTTCAATATAACTATTCAACCATTTGTCCCTCTTTGAGTTATTTGTCCGTTTGTGCATTCGACGTTTTGCCCAATTTGACGTTTGGAATCGATTGGACACCTTTTGTCCTATTAACTTTTTTCCATGTGAGGTTCTGTCATTCGACCTTCTATAAACAAATCCATATCACTAATAAAATGAAGGATTTATCTGATATAGTGATACATTTCTGCTAAAAGAAAAATGCAATGATGAAAAGAATGAAAAATAATTATATTGCCATTTAAACTAACAATGGGACCGTAGCTATGAATGGGGTTGAATGAATCATTCAGTTTATAATAAAAAAAAAATCGAAAACCCATTAAAGCTAGGAAGTGTTGTTTTTCAAATATGTAGAATATTCTATAGAATTCAATAAAAATTCATGGCGAACAGTGAAAAAAATAAATATAATAATGATAATGGAGTCCTTGTACCCAAAGTCATGAACTCAGGAAAAAAATATGTTCAAATGCATTCTAAGCTTTTGTACAAACAAGTTCATATATTTTCCCAGAAATAAATGTGCTTTCTCTTATTGTTTTCCTTGATATTCAACTTTTTATTCTTCTTCGGGTTATTATAAGCTTTGTCCTTTCGACTTTTTGTCATTCGACCTATTGTTGTTCGAGCTTATGTCGTTTGACCTTTTGTTCTGCAACCAGTTAAACTTGAGATCGAATATCGAAAGCCATATGTAATCCGATCATCATTTAAGCCATCAATGATAGGTCATTATGTCCCCAGGGCGAATGCCATTAGGCCGGACTCCATTAGGCCAAATTTTGATACGTTGTTCCTTTTTGTCTCGGAGAAAACAAAATTTGACGGAAACTACTGGTAAAAAAGAAACTTGATTTTGTTCCATTCAAACCAATCACTCGATATTACTTGTTAACAATATTCGTATTGTAGTCAAATCCCGTTAATGTTTAGTAATTTCTTCAGGCAATTAATTTTTTTAAAGTTATGGAAAGCAAAAAAAAATACCGAAACATTTTTGTATTGCTTGCATTGTAAAAGTTAACCCACACGATGAATCAGCCTCCCATTCATATGCGTTTTACAATCCAACCGTTCAATCAAAAATACAAACGAAAACCCTGCGCGATGGTTTAATCGTTCTTTTCCGCAAACCGGTGTCCACCAGAAACGTCGCATCTCGTGAAACTTCTTTTGATCGCCGCCACCACCGCCGTCGCCCATGTTGCCTCTTTTCTGCACTCTGGCGAAGCTTCTTGGCCAATTAGATATAAATAAGCCCACTGCCATAACTATGGCGATCAGTTCAAATCTAGCAGCAACTCGGTAGAACCATCAAATCGCTGTACCACATCCGGGGAGTACATACTTCATTTTTGCTCCAGTGGGCGACCACGCAAATCTTCACGCTTCGTCGTCGGATAATCCGAGACGTGTGCTAAAAGTGTTAAATCTGATCGTCATCAGTGGCCAGCGGTCAGTGTTGAAGAAGACCAGCGTTAAACTGTTCTCTCGCGGCTGCCGCACGTTGGAGGGAAAACAAACAGACAAGTGATAACAACTGATCGTGTTGTGTAATCGATTGTCCTTGGACGAACTGGAAGTGTATCACGGAAAGTGAAATTTTAGAATTGCTGAAGTTGAATAAAAACACATAGAAGCAATGGTGAGTCGAGGATGAGTTGAAGAGTGTGGATATGTTTGAAAACGGAGGATAGATGAACAAGTGCGGATTGTGTGGTAAAAGGATAAAGTGGATTTGGAACACTAACCAGGAGTGATTTGTGTAGAAAGAGGAAAATTATGAACACGTGAAATGTGAATCGGCATTTGAATGCGTAGCTGATTGCTGTGCTGAACCCGTCGCCATGCTAAATACATGAAACATGGTGATTATTCAAAGAACGGAGTACTTGGTGAAAAATAAGACTTTCAGTAACAGCATGTTCCGTTGAATCAGAAATATGATTGACTGATGGACTAACGATATAATCTACTTAAACTGAAATGAAGACGCCACAAGGTCTACTAATTAATGTAATAATGAGTATTCAGAAGCTACAAAAGATATTGTGACGATAGTTAAAGTTTCAAAACATTGTTTGGTCTCAAATTGGTACTCTGAGAAAATCTTGCAAAAATGTTAATCGACAGCATTATAAAAATAATTAAATTCACATGTCACAAGTAAAAGGCCTATAAAGCTCACGAAGTGAGTTTTATCATTTTTATGTTCCAAAAAGTCATTTCTGGGAATGTTATAAATCTACGGAACTCAATATTTTTGGTTCTTATTTATATTATGAAAATTAGTGAAGAGGTATGAGTAAAATCCTTTATAACGCAACAAAATGATGCACTTATAATTAACAGTACAAGTGGTGTACAGTGAAGAACAATTTGCTATAATTTATTTTTTGTTTCTTTTTGAAAAATCAATTTATTAAGAGTTAATGGATTATAATTAAGTAATACATAATAATTTGATCAATATATAATTTTTAATAAATCAATAATATGCACAATTCAGTTTACAATTTTTTGTGCATGCATTACTTAATTTCAAAACGTTAATTCTTGACCGTCATTAAATTCTAAACTAAATCCAAAACATAATTCGAGGAAAACATTTTTTTACAGAAAAGATGTTTTTCAGGTTAAAATGCTGCACGAGTGGACAAAGATCTTCTTTTTTTTAATTTCCACAAGAACGCAAACATAAATTTCGCATTGAATGAAATCTATGACAAATAAGTATTTTTTTTTTTCAAAAGCGAAATCAGCGAAATAAAAAAAAATGATAACGGAAGCTTAAGCTCAAGTTTAATAATCCAAAACCTTTATGTTAGTAAGAATAATACAATCCATACCATCTTATGGAACTATTTCCATTTCCCAAAAAAAGAAGTCTATTTGTAGCCGTGTTCAAAGAGAACGAGAATCTCCCATTTATATCGTTATCTTTTTCCAACATATCTATCGATGTGTCGTGTGAACTCAACATTAAACTTACTGTGTTTTTTATGCAAGAAGTGAATAGAATGTAAAATGTGGTGTTTTTTTATTATTAATGCAGCATTAGCTTACCACCAGACTAGATTGCCAGAAAGAAAACATTAATTTGGCTCAGGAATTAACAGTGTGTCGGTCACAAGCTCGGTCTCAAACTTAATGAATCACTCCTCAAAACATAACTCCCAACGAATAGCTCTTGAAATATTTTGCTAAAATAACACGGCGAATCAAACCATATTCAAAGATTCTAGTGCATAAACGTGAAATAATGGACTACTCTATGTTGTACTTGGGACCACTGGAATTCTTAAGAAGTGAGCCAATTTTAAATCGCTAGTTTCCTATTGACTGTTGCTACCACATTTGTAACTTCAGAGGATGAAGTACTGTTGAACAAAGTCATGTTTTGGCCTTTTTTGGTAATGCCTATTTGCTTTTCTACACATATTCAAATACGCTCTTTGTGTTGAAGCGATCGAAATGAATTCATTCTTACTAAGCAGTTTATATGTTCCAGTTATGGTCATACGTTCCAAATGTGGTGAGCACCAATTACGGCCTATAGGAATTCCATAGACCATAACGGGAACACATCATTATGAGAACGTAGGTCATAACTGGCACACTTACCCTTTGTGCCGTACTCTAGTGTGGCATCACTCTCTTCTGCGTTAGAAGGTTGTTTTTTCACTAGACTCTAACTTTACGAACTCGGAAAAACAAACACAACACATTACATAATTGTATAACTGCCTTGATTAGCAATGAGAATCCCGGTCTAAAAATAACCCTACACACAGTCCGCCTTTTCGTTGTGGTTGTGATGATTCATCTTCAATTATAAACAATAATTCTTGCTCGGTTGAACGTTCGGTAAAACGTTGATGAAATACGTCCAACTTGGCTTATATGAACGAATGTTGTAATATAGGGTGTCTTAGAGAGTATAAGCACGACTTTTCAAATTAAAAACTTTTTTTTTCGGAGAAAATTTTTTTTTTGATTAAAGAATTATCTCTCTGAAATATCGGGAAAAGAGCACCATTTGTGCTTAATCTGTTTACACTTTTCGGCAGAACTGCCTCGCATTTTGATGACTTCGTTGCAAAAATCCAATCCCAACACACAACCTTGTTTTTCAGAATGCAAACAAAGACATATGGTAAAAATCAGCTATCTTGCGTCAAGTGTGGGATTTGAACACTAGTCCTTGGCGTGATAGGTTTGTAGCTTGTTTGCTAAGCCAACTCCGATTGTTGAAAAGTCAACCCTGAGTATCTATGATTTGCTTCCCGTTGGCAGTGAAACCACAATCTTGTACAACAAACTCATCGTCATGAAAAAAAAACACGTTTTGCTAAACATGGTTGGTGTAATGTAATTTCAACAACTGTTTGTGTTCTATAAATGTATGGAACCATGTTTTTAAGAGCGATAATAAAGTATTAATCACTTGTAGCAGTGAAAAAAGTATTTTTAGCCCGACCGTTAGTCAGAGTGATATATAGAATACGAGAGATCCAAACCGCTCCGAACTTGACATGTTTTGCAATACGTTTATGATACATTTATAATACAAACAATTATAAATCATTCTAAAAAGTTGTTTTGTGTGTTACTTGGGACGTCTGTCCACGTTAAATTTCGGACACCAAAATAAAAGCAGCAACAAAAATTACACATAATTCAACAAAACCAATTGTTTATTTCACAATAATAGAGTTATATCTACATCAAAAACAGTTGATTAAGATGTGAATCCTTCTTTCTGTAACATCCTCGAACTTTCTGTGGCACACCCGCCATCAGGTACCGTACGGTATCCTCAGATACGCCCGCAATGAAGATTCTACATCTCCTTTTGAAATCATCGGTACCATTTCTTTTTTTTTAGTTTCGAAGAGTTTCCGCCTAACTAGAGCCAAGTACTTCTCTATTGGGCAAAATTCTAAACAGTTTGGTGGATTGGCCGTTTTTGGCACGTATTTGACCTCTTGTATCTTATACCAGGACGGATTTCACATTGTGACAAGAGGCCAAATCAGGCCAAAACAGAGCAGGAGTTGTGGCTTCTGATAAACGGTAGCAACCGCTTTTGCAGACATTATTTCTCGTACACATCCATATTGATAGTGCCGGTAGAGCCGAAACTTTTAGATGTTCGACAACTACATATAGCCTGCCAAATCAAATTTTTCTTTGGTCTTCCGAAGGTCCTTATTAAGATCGACTGACACTTGCTACAACAAATCATCAGGCAAGCAATTCTTTCTGGGCAACTGCTGAAGATAGTCCTGCAGACATAGTTAATTCTGGCAGTGATGGTGGGTTCTTATCACATCACACATCACGTCACTAAAAGGCAGTTTCTAACTAATATACGCTGTGAATTGTTTTTTGCTTTTATAAAGTAGTGAAAGTTGTTCAAAAAAATTAAATATTTCAAAATGCCCATTTTGTTTATTATGCCCACCAATGATTTTTTAATTTAATTTTATAAACAAAGAAACAACAAAGATATAACATTTCAAACATCTTATGGTTTTGAATTTTTTTTTTAGCGAAAAACTAAAGTATTTTAACGATATTTAGTATTTAGTAGAGTTGCAAAATGATTTTAAACACACCGCTTCAATTGAACATGCTGGGTTTGCAATATATTATGAATAAATTTATTCTTAAATCTCCCAAGGCATTCATTCCTGAACTGACAAGAGTTTCCATACAGTTATGTATTGCCGAAATTGTACCTGTTTAAGGTACATTCACAATTTATATTGTTGTGCATGTGTTAGGTACACTTTATTAATAGACATTTAAAATGGTGATTTTGAGATGCATAATTTTTTCGGACAAATTTCACATAATTGCAGGAAAAAAAATTACACTGCTTATTTCTTCTGAAAAGTTATCTTAAACTATGCTGAAAACACCATTTCGATCTAGCGAACCGTTTTGGCGGTATAATTGTTCTAATTCATCAGTTGCATTTTTTTATACATTGTTCAACCAGCGACGCGCCAAACGGGTCGTGACCCGTAGATGGAGAAACCCGGGTAAAGAATCTGACCCATCTTCATTATCCGTTCACATGTCCAACGATCACTTGATTATGATGCTGTTCACCTTAATATGCAAATGAATATGGTTAAATATACTCCTGATGTTCTTCAATATCGCTTACTTTGAAAACCCCTCCCACGAAGCACCCCAGACAATGATTTTTCCAAATAGTAATATATGCTTTGTTAGCGTCTTTTCAGCATTTTCGACTAGAGATAGACAAGCAATTAAAAAATAATTGATAAACTAAAAAGGATCAACAACCTGTACTTAAACAAACCACTATCACCATAACAATGTTCCTAAATTAAAGCAATGTCTTCTCTGGTTTTTACATAACTGAGCCTAATGTACCGCTCTTATTATTTAGCGGAACGCAAACTAAATTAAACACAGTACCAGAGCGCCAGTCAAATATTCGAGCAATGTGAAACATTTGCAGCTGATTGTTTGTGTGCTTTGTTTTGTATGTTGACTTTGTCAAATGTAGCGTGAACACTTTCTCACTTTGCCTTGTTAGGTCAGTGCTCTCAAACTAAATATGCAAATGAATCCGGAGACTCAAGATTTTATGATCTAACTCCGATACACTTTTGCAGTGTTTGCAACAAATAGGGGAATTCAAATCATACAGGGCCTCTTAAACGGGCTCCTTAAAAAATATATTTCAAAGTGTTTGCTCATCAATGGAACAATTCTCAAAAGTACTACATGTTCGATTGATTTGAAATTGAAAACATGCTGGTAAAGTTTGATTGCTGAGAATAATCAGGGCATTATGAGCACCCTGCATAGTTATTGATTATATAACTTAATTGGTGTCTAGATCAGCCTTTTTCAAACTAAGAGTCGCGACCCACCAGCTCTATAAGGTAATGAAGTTTGAGAAAACCTGGTCTAGATCAAACACAATCACATGTACACAGACAACACACATTACACACACATACACACCGGAAGACACATACTCAACAAGAAATTAATTACTTCTTAATTCAAAAACTCTCAACCACTATAACAACGAAGAAATACTATTTATACCTTAATATTTATACATAAATTGGTCATTTAATCAGAGAGAGAAAATACACTGCCGTATGTAAATACCAAGAAAATGACAAAGAAGTATGCTTGGTCTTAAATAGGCGGTATGTTTAGTTTGACTCCAATAAACCATAAAAATTAAAACGCCCTTTTATCGTAATTGATAACATCAAAAAGTAATCTAATCAGTACCGAATATGTATATAATACTGCAAAAACCTACTATTAAACCAGTTTGGTTGGAAATTTTATTGCCAACTTCGTAGAAACTTGTTTAGTCCACATTTTATAATGACGAACAAGATTTATTTTTCAATTATTTGAAATCAATTGTTTGTTCGGTACCTTTTTTATCGATTGACATTTAAAAGTTCATTAAAAACTACGTGTTTTGGTGGAACTAATGGTGCTCATTTCGCCACGTTTGCTAATTATGGCCATAATAACCCAATGGTTCAACAGAATCCTGCTCATTTTAATCTAATCCTGATTATATAAGAAAATAGTTCCTGCAATATCGTTTCAAATACCAACTTGTTTCGTTTCAAATATTGTTAACAAGAACTACTGTTCAGTTTTTACCCTCTATCTCCGCACTCTGTTCATTCTACCCGTATCTATTTCCAATAAATATCCACCCACCCTTTCCTATACTTTCAGAGCATTGCCGCATTCCTCATAGTTGCACTGGTTGCAACTTCTCAGGCTGAACAGTTCAACGGATACCACTACCCGAAGCCCAGTTGCGATTTCGGTGCCCCGCAAACTGTATACCTCACCCGAACCGAAACTGACTACCGAACTCGCACCGAAACCGTCCAGGGCTCAATCCAGTACGATGAGCAAACCATAACAGAATACTCCTCGATCTACATCACGTCAGCATACACGCAAACCGTTCCGGTCTATCAAACCGTGACGAGAACTAACACTTTCACTGTCACTGCTCCACCTCCTCCACCCCAAGTTCAGTATAGTACCGTCACACTTCCACCGGTCGTCTCCACTTACACGTCAACCTACATTCAAGCTACTCCCGTATACCAAACCATCCGAGATGTTAGCACCGTTACCCTTCCTCCTCAGATTCTACCGGCACAGACCTTCTACGACACCGTATCACTTCCACCCGTAACTAGAACCTCAACCATTGTCAGCACCGCAACCGTACCGGTTGTTCAAACTGTGCGCGATGTTGTCACTGTCACTGCCCCTCCGGTAACCTTACCCCCACAGGTACTCTACTCCACTGTCCAGCTACCACCTCAAGTACGCACTTCAACCCAATACATCACCACGACCCGACCCGTCGTTCAGACCATCCGTGATACAGTCACCCTTCCTGCACAAACTCTCCCAGGACAGACTTACTACAACACCGTCACCTTGCCACCAGCAACCGTCGTCTCCACCGTCGTCAACAATGTTCCGACCCCCGTCTACCGGACCATCACCAATACCCAAACCGTCACACTGCCTCCACCTCCACCACAATACCAAACGATCTACTCCACCGTAACCTTGCCCGGTCGCGATCAAATTATAACCAATTACGCCACAACAACCCTCCGCGATGTTCAATATATCACTCGCACGGTAACCAACACTATCCCTGGAGTGCAGTACGATGCCCAAACTATCTACTCAACTGTAACGCTGCCAGCGGTAACCAAAACGTTCTGTGGACCCCAAAACACCTACCTCCCCGCAGCGGACGATAATACCATTGGCAAGAGCTACAGCGGATTCGGAGGCTTCAATAGGCAGTACAATCGTTACTTCTAAATCAAATCTCACAACACGTAGGAAGCTGTAAATAAAATACTCTTAAATTTAATGACACCGAAACGCTGCTGGTATATCAGAGGGACTTTTCGAAATAAAATATGACACGTGAAACACGTTTGGTGATAACACAAAATTTCATACCAAGTAGGGCTGCAAACGATCTAATATACGAAATGAAGAAAATTTTCGAAGTTTTTGTCCATTCACTGAAAGAAAAATCAGGAGGGTTGGAAAGCAGAGAAAACATGTACTGATTCCATAGGGGAAATCTCAACTTGAAAAATTAATGAAATTGGAATCAGAGTCTTTTTACCTTAAACAGGGGGGACTAAAAAATATCGGGTAAGTTTTCAGAAGCATATTTGTTTATGAAGCAATATTCAAACAACTATTTCGCGATGCATCGAATGAAGAAAGTGATTCAGAAAGTGCAGTAAGTTATCATTTACTCTCAAGCCGGACTCAAGTTGTTCCCAACCCTATCAATCATACATAATTTGTACGGTTAGTTTTCCCTGCTAGGCGCCACCCATAAATCAAGTATCTCTAAAATTGAAAATTATTTACCCTCCGAAATGCTCTTAAATAGAAAATCTTTATATTCATCGTGTAAACTTAGGTAAACTCTGACTTGCAAGGGTGATAACGTAATCAGTAGAAAAGTATCCTAATAAGTAGATGGCGCGTAATGCGTTCTTAGCATTAGCAGTGTAGCTAAAGCTTTGCATGTTGAGATGGTTTTGTGCTGCTGCAGTTTGGGCTACTTGTTTGAATACTGTCAGTTTAATTGACTGCCATCCATGAAAAAGGACTCATCATGATGACGAATGCCTTTTGCGCTAGATAACTCCTAGTTCTTTTATGTCATCTACTTTCAGGAGGTCAGAACATTCTTCTAGTTCTATAATCATAACACTAATCACTCGTCAAAGTTCTGCTGTTATCTCACACTATTTTGTGTGTGCCTTTCTTATTTATTTATTCTTTTATATTCAGTTTTTATTTATTTTTTAATACATTCCATTTCTTGCTCATTTGAACTTTATCATTATTCTTCTTTACTTTTTGTTTACGTTTTAAACATGTTTGATGCATATTTTTTTATCTGTTTACAGCTTATTTTATATTTAAACATAGTTTTGATGTACTAATTTAAATTTTTCATCATTCTAGTAGAGTGTTCATTTTTATTGGGTTTTTCAAGCTCCGTTTTCAAATTATAATTTTTTCATCCTTTTTTGTGTTTTACTGCTTTAAGTTTTTTTTTTATTGTTTTCAATGCGCAGTTCCTTTTTTCCTTTGCTTTCGGTTCAATTCACTCAATGCATCAATTTAAGAAAATTTAACTACATACGATCGCTCAGAGCTATCATGCTATTTTCTCTCTTCCATTTATTCTATTCTGCACAATTGACGAGGGTTATCTGAAATGACGCGTCGAAAAAACAGTTTATCGAAGATTTACCGAAGTAAAGTGAACTTTATTTTTGATTAAGCAGTTTTAAAGTTTAAATGGTTCATTTTTTAATTTTAAACCGTAATTTTAAAGTGGTATATCTTTTTTTTAAATGCGTACTTCACTTTTTAGTTCTAATTTGAATTATTTAAAAACAGTTTTTATATTTGATATTCGTGATATTCTTTTATGTGCCAAATTTAAATTTTATGTGATCGATTTTTACTCTTTTTTTGTTCATTCTCTATCCCTTGCCCAGATCAATCGAAATGTCATTGGCTTCCTACGATTCCATAGACGTTTCTTTGTAAGATCAATTGGTTTTCAAAGGCTGATCAACCTACTCGTTAATAAATTGAACGGTTTCTTTTTTTAATGCTCAATGTATTAAACTGAGATGAAAAGATACTCACATAAGATATTTCTTACAGCAATTCCATGTTGAAAAGATAAACGTTCTCTCAGAATTTTATATAGTTAAAAAGTTTTGTTCCTCATCAGAAAATGTTAGACCCATATTTTTGTTATGTTGTCATAAGTTGAACCAATTCTACGTTACGTTCATCAACGCGTGAAATATTTTGTAGACTGATGAACGTATGTCTGTTCATTGTGTAAAATCAATTTTTGGTGATACTACAAGCATTTGGATAGAGGATGGCGTCGAAAGCAGAGCAAGTGAGGAAAGCAATTGTGTGCGGTCGCAATGACGGAACTGTCAGTAAGAAAACTTGCAAAAAAGCTTGGTTTTCCTGCAAGCATTGTCCATAACGTTCTTAAATCTTTCGATACACGTTTGACAACAGCCAGGAACGCTGGGAGCGGAACAAAAACGGTTCTCAGGAACCACCAGATGGACGCGAAGGTGAAGCAAATATTGCAGAGGAGACCAGATCTTTCGGTACGTAAAGGGCGAACACGAAATTATTGCGACACCGAAAATGTCATGCCAATTTTCTTATAATGTTTAGAATCAAACCAAAATTTTAGGGTAGTTTTATACATATATTTACTTAAAAAATCAAAAGAAAAGTTAATCGATGGAGCCTTGAGTGTAAAATTGAACGCATTTTCGCTTGATGCCCTCCATCAAAGTCTTTACAGTGTCATCCGGTACCAGTTTCTCAGTTTTTTTTTCCATTTTCTTAACATGTCCTTCTCGTCTTTGACTGTCTTCTTGCTCTTCCGAAGTTCCCGCTTCATCATTGCCCAGTACTGCTCCACCGGGCGCAGCTCCGGACAGTTTGGCGGATTCATGTCCTTTGGAACAAAATGGACAGAATTGGCCTCATACCACTCCAGGACACTTTTAGAATAGTGGCATGATGCCAAATCTGGCCAAAATAGCGGAGCTTCGTCGTGCTGCTGCAAGAACGGCAAAAGGCGCTTCTCGAGGCACTCAGATTTGTAGCTCTTGCCATTTACTGTGCCCTTTGTCACGAAAGGCTCACTCCTCAGTCCGCAAGAGCAGATGGCCTGCCAAATGAGATATGTGGAGGCGAACTTCGACATTTTCTTCTTCTTAAATTTTTCGTCCACATAGAACTTGCTCTTGCCGGTGAAAAACTCCAACCCCGGAATTTGCTTAAAATCGGCTTTTATATACTTTTCGTCGTCCATCACACAGCAGCCATATTTTGTCAGCATCTTCTCGTAGAGCTTCCGTGCCCGAGTTTTAGCCGTCCATTGTTGCCACTCATCGCGGTTTGGGAAGTTCTGTACCTTGTATGTATGTAGTCCAGCTCTCTTCTTTGCACGTAGCTCTGCGACATGCCGATCTTTTTAGCCAAATAACGGCTTGAGACGTTGGGATTTGCTTTAATCATCCGCTTCACCTTTCCCTCCGTCTTTTTGTTCTCTTTGCCGTGGTCCAACGTCAACCGCTCCTGGAACCGCTTCAACACTCTGGAGATGGTTGAATGGTGAATGTTCAACATTTTTCCCAACTGCCGGTGCGACAGGTCAGGAAATTCCAGGTGTTTGGAAAGAATTTGTTCTCTCGACTCGCGTTGGTTCACCTCCATTTTCGTTGAATCGAAAAACACGACTTCGAGTTTGACAGCATGTAAACAATACACATCAATGAGAAAGTGTGCAAAATTTGGTTGATTTTTACTCAATGGTAAAAAAGTTATGCCCTGTTGAATGTGTCGCAATAATTTCGTGTTCGCCCTTTACTGTGGCTAGAAAAATAAAAATGTCCCCAGCTTTGGGTCCTTCCTCCAAGCGCCGGGGAGGTATTTAGTCGTTCGAGGTGAAAACTGTACCGAACCGTAATGATAAACAGGATGTGGTGGCGCTTCCCGTGTTTTCTTATTATACTGCGATGCAACGGGGCGGGGGAGAACATTTTTTGGGGGAAAAAAAAACAAACTTTTTTAATATTTGGTTTGGCACTACGCCAAAGATGTTTTGGAATGGTTTAAAGCGAATGGAGTCCATGCTGTACCGAAAGAGGCGAATCCACCTAACTGCCCGGAGTTGTGACCTATCGAGCGGTATTGGGCTCTCGTGAAGAGAAAGCTCTCTCAATATAAACAACAAGCTACAACTATAGAAAAATTTCGAAAATCTTGGACAAAAGCAGCTAAATCGGTTGCAGAGAAGTCTGCACAGACCCTAATGGCTGGAGTAAACTCAAAAGTTCGTAGTTTCTTCATGCAGCCTAATTTAGTAACTGTAATTAGTTTAAAGATGAATAATCAAATGAATAAAATATGCATCTTGGATTGAACTAACAGCAAATTTGTTTTATTTCACATATAATCTGTCCAAACGTTTCAGCACTAATTCACATCATATTCAAATGGTTCAAATCTTTTACTCAGGTAATTTAAAACATTTCTGGGCTGATTCCAAATGATCGAGGACTCAATAACTTAGAATTCAAGTGATTCTAGAATAAATCACTTCATATTCATGTAACTCTATACTTTGCACGGCTGATTCACTCTATATTAAAATACTGAAAAGCTTATCATGGCTGATAACTTCATAGCATAGCATTTTCCGACCTTACACTCATGTTATCTTCAGACACATCTGGAGTTGGCAATTGGATGGGATTTTGCGAAAGGCTTTCCTTGGCGAGAAATATATATATATATATATATATATATATATATATATATATATATATATATATATATATATATATATATATATATATATATATATATATATATATATATATATATATATATATATATATATATACATGCTTTTATATGATTAATTTTGATATTGATGAGTCGGTGGGAGTGACGGAGCTAAGAAAGTCTAAGAAAGCCCAGAAAGCTTTTCTGGGCTGGAACACAGGCGTTTCCTACTTGTTTGCAGGCTCCAAAGCCAAGGGTGTAGTGACTTTTCTTGCATGAGAACTTATCTAACAGTTGGGACATGAGCACTAACTCTTGTCCTAGCCTCTTATGGCTTATGGATATAGGGCCGTAACGCGCTTTCTAAAACGAACGGAAGTCATGAATTCGTAAATAATTTTACACCATGAATCGAATCACTTTATCGGGAGCTTCGCACACTACGCCACGTAGTGAGCAAATTTTGAACCATACTCTTCACCTTCCAAAATTCCTTAACCTTATGAATAACTTTACTGAAAGTGAGAACTTACTAGACGGGCGGGATTACGATACAAATTTGTTCAAAAATGCTCAATTTTCCAAGCTTCCTAGTGCCACGTGTTGACTGAATTCCGAACCATACTCTCCCTCTTCCGGAATCCCTTGACATTCTGAAAAACTTTGCTGTAGGTTCAAACTTTCTAGGTTATAAGTTTTTAGAGATATAATATTATGAATTTACCTCGTTGCAAGTTAGTCGATAATTTTTGGAGGTGATGCAATATTCAATGTACAGGGTGAGTGTGAAGTCCTGTTCGTGAAGTGTAAGTCATAAAAATGAGAAGCTTGCATGAATGTTTCAAATTTCAATGTATTTCTTGTTTAGTAAGTTTTTAACATTTGTCTTAATTTAGTTCAGTTCAAATCTTTCTCCCGTTGCCTCAATTGCCAGCCGCATGCGTTATTGGAAAGCGTCACAGCTGGCACGCACGATATCTTGAGGTATGTCATTCCTTATTTTCACCAAACCTTTGTAAAAGGTTTTACGGTTAGTTCATTGGTATTCCCCAGTTTGCTCCATGTAGTGCCATGCATAGAAATCGAGAGGATTCAAATCAGGTGAAGACACAGGCCATTCTTTCAACGAAATGACATTCGGAAAATTGTCCTCACACCCAGTCTATGTAACTTTCGCCAGGTGGGACGGTGCAGAGTTTTGTTGGAAGCAGTATGGTGTATTCTTGTAGTGTTTCTTGACAAAGGGAAGCAAATGGTTCTTCAAAACATTATCGATGTAATATTTACTGTTGATTTTAACACCAGGTTCAATTAACAGTAATGGAAGATTCAAAGATTTGTAGAAACATCCCAAAACCATCACTCTTGAAACATTCCGAACCTTTGAAGAACTAGTTTATCACGAGGAATATCAAAAAGATGTGCTGTATAGACTTGACCATTTTGCTGGTTGTTGGGATCCTGTAGCAGAGAAATTGTTTCGTCCGAAAACAGAATTTCACAATCATTATGCTTAAGCAGCTTCCAACATCTTTCAACTCTTGCAACCTTCTGCTTTTCAGTCCAGCCATCCACCCGTTGTTTTTGGTATGGATTCAGCCCAAAGTCGTCTTTCAGAATACTCTTGATCGTTGATTGCGACATTCGCAGTTCTTTGGCCATCTTTCGGTCACACTTACCATGATACGTCCAAAATTTCGGCCAGGTCTGGGAGGTATTTTTAAGAATCGGTTCAGTTGCAGCGTTTGATGGTGCGATAAATGAATCTTCGTTTTCGAGTGGTTTCAATTTGTTTAATATAAAATGTCTCAAAAACAGACTTATCACGAGTTCCTGTATCGCGTCTACGATAACAACGAGTCTCAAACCAATGGAAACTCGAAACAAACTTGCAAGTTGTGTTGACAAAAATGTGCAAACATGTATGTGATTAACCCATCCAAAGTTAAACATGTTTAAAAAACACTGACAGAAATTACCACTCACCCTGTGTTAACTACATAATTCTAGACAAAATTGTCAAAAGGTCGAAAGTAACAATTGTAAACAATGACTTAAAACGTAAATTTCCTGGAAATGCCAGGTTGCTAACATCTATATCTACTACCGAAGGGAAGGTAATAACTCCCTGTATATGTTTATGGTGCTATTTTGTTTGTGGCGGATCCCAGAATAATACGCTAGAAATTATTGTTTAAAAATGTTACTTTCGATCTTTTGACTATTTTGTCTAGAATTGTAATAATAAAATTTCCACGGAATGAACCAACAGCAAATAATTCGAATTAAAAGAGAGTAGTTTCCATGATCATCAATAGAAGGAATTGTCGAAATGATACACTGTACAGTGAACGGGAAAGAAAATCGAGTGCATTTTGGAGCTTCAAAAATGTATGGCCCTTATAATGATTCATCCTTCATTATGTCATTATCGTCGGTTTGAACTCGGCGTTGAAGGCTGACATTTTTTTTCCTATACTGCTTTCTCTAGGTCTATCTTTGACTCATTAAATACAAGTTCCATCCTTCTAGATCCTCACTGTGTTACGTTGCCACACTCGTCAAAAAAAAATGCATGTTATGATATCAACGTCATCAGCAACGCTCAAAAAAATGACGAACTTTCTAAAAATCGTGCCACATGTGACTATGTGACACTTGAGACGCTCGTGAGATGACATCTTCATTGAGATGTTGTACAGCAAACAAAAAATCCTTTATCTTGCAGTAACGCTATTTGAAATTGGAACAAAACTGTAGATTGCTCCCGAAACTGTTTGATTGATCACCTTATAATTACAACACACACAAATAGCTATAACTATTTTTCTTCAACGGTAAAACGTTTGAAACATTGGATAATTTTAGTTCTGGATTAATTGTTGACATCCTGTAAGTTTCATTCCAGTTTCAAAAGTACGATTATTTGAAAAGGAGTTGGAAGCGCAAAGGATTCGCAAAGAAAATTTGCACTCGCATTTCGAAAACCCAAATCTTTCGCATCTTACCATACCCAAAAATAATAGAACCGTGAAATCCACTGTAACCCGTGTCATCAAACGTCACAGAGTACTTCTGACCGATCGGTCGGGAAGAAGGAAGTGAACAAAACTTCCGCGTAGGAGCGCTAAAGACGACAGAAGGGTAGTTGAAGCATCCAAGCGCAGCTAACCTTGATCGAAAGTTTGGTACAATAGGTCGAAAATCAGGGTGAATTACGTGCGTTCAAAGTCCAGAGGGTACCAACAAAATTGGAATTTTAGTAACTGCTACTCTTGTTATTCATTCCTGAACTATTGATTTTTAAGGCTTGAAAATTTAAGCAGCACCAGGTCGTTTAAATCAACTCAAACTTATTTTATAATTTATCAATCTGGCTTATTTTTTGGACAGTGTTCAGAAATATGTGGTAATGATAAAATAAATAAGGCTAATGACAATTTCAATGTTGGATATGTCACCGAGTTGACCATACAATTTTTATTCCTCTAGTAACAATTTTGGATTACAAGACACTGCATTTATAAAATCTTACACCTTTTCGAATAGTCGTATGAACCTTTTCACATAGTTATTTCTGTATCTTCTTTGGTATTGATTGAACCAGAAATTTATTCAACCAACATTTTTTTCCCAGATCAACATTTCTCCAATTGTCGGTTTATTTTTCCAGGCTCTACGCTCTACGCTTCTTTAAATAAATTAATATTTTATTGTAACGAATCGTTTCGCCGTATGCTTACTAGATGTTATTCGTATTTATCGTAAACACACAGCAAGCAAAAGCTCAGAAGTTGATCATACAGGAATTATCATCGTATTTCTAAGAAATGCAAACAACACAAACCAAGCTCACACCCAAAGAGCACTTGAAGATGAACTCATAGCTCGTTCGATGCGCGGACAATATCTCCACAAGACAAGAAGAATCGCACATAGCAAAGCTTCTCTTATGTTTGCCAACAGTATTGGCCACAGCCCACCACCATGTCGCTACCGTGGTCAGTGCGGTGCACATCAAGCATCACACACTTTATGATCAATTAGATATAAATAAGACCTCCAGCTTAACCATCATCTTAGTACCAAAGCGGCAAGTGGACAGCACGCCGACCCAGGGTATCATAACGATTCATTACCACCGGCAGGGAGCACTCGTGTGCACTCGTGTGTCAGTGTGTCAGCCAGTAGGGCGATAGGACTCGAACAAATCTTGCCCGAGAACGAGAAAAGCTACTACAATAGCAGCAGAAAGTGGGTGGTGCTAATTCCGATCTTGCACGGCTGCTGCGAGAATCACGTATCGTGAGAAAAACAAACACAAAGTGGCTATACCCTACCACCCTTGAAGAGACTGAAAGTGAATCTTGAAAGTGAAATTGGATATCTAGACGAAGGTGTGCACGGGCTAACAATGGTGAGTGTGTTAGTGACATTTTCCACCAGCTGTGAGGGAGGATAAAAGTTGGACCTAAATATTTAACGGTCATGAAAAGCCAATCGGTCAAAACTAGAGCCGATAATTGTTAACGTTCCATTGAAGCCTACTGATTTTAATATTCATACCTCTAAAAGTGTTTGACATTACAAGGAAGTGATTGCGCTCAAGTTAACTCCAAAAGGTGTGATATTTGGATAATGTATCACCATTGGTTTGCTGATTTTCGATGATTGAATGTAAACTAATATTGAAAGGCCACTGCTCTAACGTTTGAATGGTGACTGGCCAATTGCTGCCGTTCTTGACTTCTATACTTGTCGTTCGTATTTTATTGCTGATAGCAATTACGTGTTAGAATTTTCAATTGATGCTGTTACCATGTGTCAGAAGGTAGCTCATCATGCAGAAAAAGTTTTCTGGACCAAATGACGCACAGATCTTTTCGTTCTCAGTTTACCCTTATTCAAAATAACATGGCGGGCTTTTGTGCAAAGCTTTATTTTTGGAAGAATACGAAAATTAACAATCACATTCAAAAAAAATATCTCAGTTTTTTGCTTCTTTTTTAAAGTGATAGTAATGTTAGGTTAGGTTTTTTTTTTATTAAAGAGACATTAAAGTACAATGATAATACAATTATACAAATAAGTATTGTGACAAACTCCTTTTAAGCCTATTTCAGTACAATGATGGTATATAACGTTTGAATTTTACAGTAGACACCAGGTAAAAATAAGAATGGCATATAATTTACATTACATTTTAAGGAAGGTACATTAATTATGCCACGCAGTAAGGGGGGAGGGTTTTTTTTAACGTGACAATCCATACAAAACATTTTGAAGATCCATACAAAAAACGTGACAAGGGGGAGGGGGGATTATAAAAAGTTACTTTTTGCGTGACATAATTAATGGACGTTCCCTTATAAAAAAAACTAAAAAATACTGAATATGAAAGGACCAGGATTAATGTTCATGAAATTTTATGAGATACTTTTAAATGCAGTTTTAAAGCAGTTCATAGTCAGCATAACTAACCTTTAGACTAATGCAAGTTCTGAAATGTTTGCTCCACGATGCTAAAACGATTGCACATTGCATCTTGATCATCTTCCTAGCGTTTGAACAAATTCAGCTCAAAACTGACACCGCTAAAAATATTTCAAGCTTACATAGAAATTACTGTGGAGAAAGGAAACTTTTTCTCAATCGCTGTCTACTAGGCTTTTTCCAAATCCATCTATGACTATTCTTATTGGCTTTGTCTCAAATACAACTTTGTATCAAATTGTTCTTCAGAGAAACGTCAAATAAAATGTCCAATGAAAATCTACACACTTAGAATGACTTATGAACTTATGACTTATCACTTATGAATTTTACGCGAAACGTAATACATGTTTGTAAAAAGTCGGGGAACGTAAAGAAAGATTTCGTGTAAAATTATGTCTCCTGAAACTGACACATACGCAATTCGACGAAAGATGAGTTTGATTGAATTTATTTTCTCATCTCTTTCAACTCATTGTTAGGGAAGGTCCATTATTTGTGGGGGGGGGAGGGGGAGAAAAAATGAAAAGGTGGGGGGGGGGGGGGGGGAAAATAATGTGGAGATACTTATGTGCTCAAGGACGCTTGCATGTGTCGGTCTCAGGGGACAGACATTTACATGATATTTTGGTAGTGTGTATGCATCAAACTGCTGGTTAGTTAGCAACACTTTTATTCGTGCAATGCGACATAGTAGCCATGACTTTTGTGCTCTACACCATATTCTTTGTTACAGCTCACTGTAGCCTCGAGTAGTCTGGTCAGCTTTTCCGGAAAGCCGTTTTCGTCCATGATCTTCCATAGCTTTTCGGTCTACTATATCATATCCGGCTTTAAAGTCGATGAATAGATGATGCGAAGGGAATCTATATTCACGACACATTTAGAGAATCTCCTGCAAAGTGAAGATTTGGTACGTTATAGGCCGGCCTGATAACATCCCACAAATCTATTTGCTAGAGGCGACAGTCGCTAATAGATGATTTGAGATAGCACTATATAGGCGGCATTCCGCAGTTTGACGCCCTTCTTGAAAATAGGGCATATAACCCCATCCTTTCACTCCTCCGACAGCTGTTCGGTATCCCAAACTCTGACTATCAGTTTTCCAGCCCATCTTGATAAGTTCTGCTCCGATACTATCCTTTTCAACCGATTTGTTATTTTTCAGCTGCTTTATGGCATCCTTAACTTCACCTATCGTCGGGAGTGGCACATCTCCATCACTTGCTGCATCGCCGACGGCACTTCCTTCGCTGTCTTGGTTCTCTTCCTGTACTCCATTCAGATGTTCATCGAAGTGCTGTTTCCATCTTTCGGTCACCTCACAACCGTTTGTCAGAAAACTCCAATCCTTATTCCGACACATTTCAGCTCGCGACACGAGGCCTCTACGGGATTTGTTGAGTTTTTGGTAGAACTTTTGCATTTCATGTGAGCGGTGCAGCTGGTCAAGCTCCTCACACTCCTCCTCCTGGCAGCGATTTTTCTCCCGGAAGAGTTGGGTTTGCTGCTTTCGCTTTTCACGGTGTTCCAACAGTCCTCGAGAATTGCTTGCTTCGTCGAGCTAATTCTCTTCCTGCAGTGCAGCTTTCAGCGGTTGTGCGTAGCTGCGGTGATGTCAGGTTGCTTCAGTCACGCGAGGTTGTTCCATTTCGGGCGTCGGAACCGAAAGTTGTTCACTACCGAAAGTTTTGGGGTCATCTTAACCATATACAGAAAAAAAAAAAGAATTTTGACAGGCGCGTAGAATTTCCCCTCGGTTAATTCCAAGCCAAAGCGAGCATAAACTACGAAATTGTTGCAATCATTTAAACACAATACAACATTATTTGTTGGGTTTGATCACCGTGGAGTTATATTATTTGATTTTTGGTTGGCTTTTATCGGTGAAGCGGAAAATAAAAACAGCTGTTTTTGCGTACCGCGTTTCGGCATATATTCTTCAGCCATCATCAGACGCAACTTGCTGATTGTCACCTAACTAATTATTGCGTCAAACTAGTATATTTTTGTGACTTCGTTCGGTTTGGTGAGCTCCAAGTGTACCGATGTGGGAAGCTGTGCTGTAAGAAGGTACTACGTACGGCCATTGAAGTCGATAAGTTGAAGACCGTTGCCGTTGGTCCGCTGGTGTGCGCTGAAATTTCCAATCACCGGTTTATATTCCTCCTCCTGATCATCTTGAGCGTTGAAATCCCCAATGATGGTCTTGATGTCATGGTTTGGGCAGCGGTCGTATTCATGCTCCAGCTGTGCGTATAATTCTTCTTTGAGGTGAGGGATATTCACGTTAATGATGCTGATGTTGAAGAACCAGCCCTTGATCCTCAACCTGCACATGCTTGAATTGATCGGCCACCACCTTATCGCTCGCTTCTGCATCTCACCCATCACAATAAAAGCTGTTCCCAGCTCGTGTGTATTGCCGCAGCTCTGGTAGATGGTATGTCCATCCCGAAACGTACGCACCGTGGATCCTTTCCAGCAGACCTCCTGCAGCGCTTCGATGTCGAACTTCAATTATTCGGAATGCACGTGAGTACTTCCAAGAAAATTTTGAGATCGACAGTTCCACGTCATGAGTTACCAATCGTTAGTTCTTATCTGTAGCTTAGTTCCATGCCGATTGTTGTCAGTCTATTTTTTTCCTCTGTTCGGGACATAAACCACAGCGACCAGTAATTTTATCTATTGTAGTTTATCTCGCATCCTTTGTTTAGTGCGAGTCGAGTTATTTCATCACTATTCATAAATGATGAAGTATTTGGAGTTGTTACAGTTGTCATTGTTTGTTTTGTTGTCAATGATTCGACTTTTATTGAAAGTTTCCGCTATTTAAACCCTTTGAGGAGTGAGAGCACTCTTCAAATGCGCACCCTTTTATCAGTCAAAGCCGGATTCATTGCAATGAAAACAAACAATGACTCCAATACTGACCATGCATCAGAACCCTAGTCCCAATTCAAACTATAGTACATCAAATAGAAAATGAGAATTCACGTAAATAAAGACTAACCATGTTTTTTTTATTCCAAGCTCATCTTCGATGGCTCAATTCGAGTATTGTCACTTTTCACAAGATATAAAACGTAATATGGACTAAGATATGTTCCTTTGACTACAAAAATAAATATGTTCCCTAGTTTGAATTAATTCTGACTAGGGTTCGGTGGTAGATCTGATACCACGAAAAGGTGGTCTCTTCCTTGTGTATTATTTGTTGCTGTACTGTTTCTATCGGTTTCAGCCCGCAGGGCCCACAACCAACCCCACTATCTCGCAACCCTCTTGATGCTGCTGTTCAATAGTCCCGAGAACCACCAGAACATTCGGCTTTTGTATTTAGAGTCCTGGGGGCACTAACAAGACGGTAGCTCAACCGCCCCTAACATGGAGAACAGACGCTGCGCTGAGCTGTCCCTGGCCTGGAAACAGACGCTTGATTTTAGAGCATTTTGCGTTATCCGTGCTGTATTACAGAAAGGCGAACTACTATACTGCCCAAATTTCTTTTAAAAATAACATTGAAAATATTCAATTGTGGGATGATATAAGAGAATTTTCATCGGATACTTTTCATCATCGTATCGGCAATTCGTTGATCAGCTCAGTTGGCCATTACATTCTGCCATCTCGGCATCTCTGCAGCATACCGAGTCAGCTTGCTAATCTCTTTCATCTTCTACTTGACGATTGCCCAATCTTTGATTGTTATTTTGTTGTATTCTCCATATGCGCGGAGTAACCCCAACAAACAATTTGAGCTGTATAAAAGCTGAATAAGCTACTTTTTTGCTTAAGAAGCTAATTTTGGATTGAATAAGCTGTTACACGGCATGCAATGTTTGTTGGGACGATATCTAATGATGAAATTTGTCAGAAGCAGATAATTTCCCATCAACATATTTGCCCAATATTTTTTATGCTGGTCAAAATTGAAGACAATGGGTGGATTAAAGTTCTTTACGATGAAATTCACACCACTGCATAGTGATGCAAAGGCTCAAAATCACGATTTCTTTGAATCACCATTTATCAGTTCTTGTATTGTTTTACACGTTTTTGAGTCAGAATTAATTTTATTTTTATCATGCATATCAAACATATATCTATATTGCATCACTACATAAATTATATAATAATAATTTCATTAGCTCGAGGTGATCTTGTGCTAATTTTTTCGTAAGACTCAAAACTGCTTTGGATGAATTATTTGATTTTTCAGTACCTTTTCCATGAATTTCTTCCGTAGTATCAACATATTTCGTTTGTCTAATTCAACTGAGGAACAATTAATTTCAGTGCAAAATCTTTAACATCATGGGGTGAAATGTGATCGAAATATCCTTCAACCATTTTTTAGACGAAGACATACGCTTTGATATTTAATGCTTATATGAAACTGTAGAAATTGTAAACACAACGTCTCAACATTATACCAATAATTAAGCATCCGGGCCAGAACAACTGTGCTCCACAAAATCCGTCATGTAACTATGATTTAGTTTCAACAAACTTCTATGTGAACCAATTTCTTACGAGTTACTGTGATAGTGGTGCATAACTCAAAATAAAGTTTATATTATAATTTTTATTTATTTCAACGATTATTATTATTATTATTATTATTAATAATATTACCATTGAACTATTACAACTACCACAAATCCTTTTTCATAGTTAAATAAAATTGAATCTATTCGCAGAATCACAGAAATTCTCATCAATAAAGATTGTACTTGAAAAAAAGGCAACACTTTCTTTTGTGTACAACTTTTTATTTCATTTGTAAAAATTGATGATATTTTGAGTAAAACAAGTGTAATGTTAATATGTGCAAAATTTTGTCACAATCTGTCAAGTGATCGAGATGGCTTAAAGCAAGGAGTGTTTTGACAAAAAAATTATGGCAACGGTCGTGGAAAATCCAGGCCAGTCCCACAAGTGGATCGCGAACCAGTTAGAAGTTACATTTTCAGTTACAAGTTTTTTTTTTTTTTTTTTTTGTATCTTTAATAAAGTGGCTTTCAGCCTCCTGGGCTGGTTCGCCACTTTCAATTACAAGCTGTTTTGATCTTCGAATCGAGTTTTAAATGAACTTTTTTTTATGTGAGTTTCATTTGCCGAATCATGCCGGAATCCTTCAAAAAGCTTTGATTACCACAACACGAAATTTTTTCATCGTTGATAAAAGATGAACACTAAATGAAAATAATCAATTTTTGTAAATTTGTAGATTTTTGTAAATTTTTGTCTACGTACTGCTTGACAAAATTAATAAGTAAATAAACACAGTAAAAGATTACACCAATACATAGATAGTGAATGAACTGTATGTAGCTTCATCACTAGGTCGAGATGAAAAGTGTGTGAATTATATAAGACACGATGTAAAAATCACTTATCTCAAAAACGATGACACCAAGAGATGTGCTTCAGCCAAGTTGTTTGTAATGAAATGTTCTACAAAATTGTTGAAGACACCGCATTTGTATATAATGATGCGCAGAACATAGATTTGGCTGCGCCAGCTATAACAGATTTTCCATATCAAAACTTATCATCAACTTATGTGCCTATTATTATTCAACAACTTTTCTGGAGACAGCATGATGATAAATCCATTATTTAAGGAAAATACACTCAGAAGCAAAAAATAAGCGGGGCAAAATTCAAAAAACGACATGTTCAACCTTCTGCAACTTTGTCAATTATCAATATATTTGGCTAAAATTGTTACAACACTATAACCAATGTATAGGCATTTTTTGGCACCGATATTTCAGCAAGGTCAATATCGAGTGAAAAGGGGAAATCCTCATGTTGGTGCTTCAACTTTGACGCCAGCTGTAGTCCAAACCACTTAATGGAAACAGTTCAAATTTGTCCACACTATCTTCTTTATTTTTTTAAACTACGGTGTAATTTTCAAAATGCTTCCTAAATTTTTCATAGAAATACGGTTTTGTGAAACTGGTTTGTCCAAAAACTACTTTTTTCACATATGTTATGAAAACTTCAAATTTAAAATTTTTATCAACATGAAATTTTGGTCACATAAGGTCAATGCATTGGTTATAGTGTTGTAAAAATAGCCAGTATTGAGTCAATGTCGGGTAAGATATTGGGTCAAATGTTGGGTGAAATGTCTGGTCAACAGAGATTGGATGCCAATTCAGTGTCCCGGTTGGCCTTTGATTTGCCTTGAGATGGCGACCAAAGCTCTGTTTATATGGATATTTCATTCAAACAAATGGCATCAAGTGTTCATCAAATAAGAGTCATCCATATATTAGCCAACTGCCTACTTAAGGTGGCCATTGTAGGTTGATTACACTGATGTGACCAGCACCGTTCGCAGTAGTAGTGTAAATTTCTTTTCAATACTATCCACAAAAATGAAGCATCTCAAAACATCGTGTATTTACACTCAAAAACATGTAATGTTCTGAAACATTTCTTACATTGTTTTAACTATTGTATGCAACAGCGTGTCTTTCTTACTATTTCGTTCTTTCTTCTTACTATTTCGTCTTCTGGGAAGAATTACAATTTTAGAGGCATTATTAATGATTGTTTTTCTGTGTACTACATAGTTACCTTATGCACATAAATGGAATAGATTTGCCATAAATTCATGGGATATTTCATGTAAATTGACGCCGGATATCACCCAAATCAGGTCTGTTGTACGGAAGATTGCAAACAACGTTGTATGGCGCATGAAAGATTGCAAACACTTTCGTTGTTTACGCTTGCTTTGGCTTGCAATTGAAGGAGGAAAAATTTTACGCGTCTGTTATCATCATTTTTTTTTCTGTGTAGTGTAGGTGAGTCAGTGCTAGTTAAAATGAGCATCATCACAATGTAATGCGCGCATTAAAAAAAGGCTACTATTTTCAGATGGATGGTAAAAAAGAAAGGATAGAGATATTTAAAAAAAACAAATTGCACGAAAATTGCCACGAATTTACCAGAACATCTCGATTGGGTAGAGCTGGGGCACGTCGGGATGATCGGCAAGCTTGGGCACTACCGAAATGCCCAGCCACTCCATTTTCTTCAGCACCCGCTTCGAGTTGCGGTCCGACGCTTGATCCGGCCATAATATCACGTCGTCATCCTCGTGGAACTTTTTAATGAAGGTGGCAACTTCTGGGAGGCACTTCGTACTGGAGATCTCGCCATTCACTGCCATCCCCTTTTCACTGATTGTGAGCCACAGCAACACCTTCTTTGGGAACTTCATGTGCGCTATTTTCTTCTCATCGCTGCTTATTTCTTTTGTCGGGGAGCTGAAGTAGCCTTGTCAGTCGCTGCTGTCCAACGTGAGGTCCAACGACCGGGTTTCCGACATGGTTCTCCGCTTGGTTCTCCGACACGGCTGGCTTGGACTGACGCTTCTGCATTTGGATATCCATTTTGGCCAAGTATTTCTTGACCGTTTGGCCGGTCGCATCGACCTCCCGGCTCAACGCACGTATTATGAAAATGTTGTGATTGATTATTTTCATTTGTTTCACGATTTACTCTAACTTTAAAGTCTAAGATGTGACTTTTAATCTAACTTTATAGTTTAAGACTTGAGATCGCAATATCGAAATATTAAAATGATATTCATCAATGATTATGATTTTAATATGACAGTGAATATGACAGAATTAGTCAAGAGTTAGTAATTATCATACTTCTTATTCATGAATTTAGCTTCTAAAATAAGTTATCGGTAAATTTATCCAAATGAATAGAAATGACTATTTTAAGTATTGATCAGGGCTAACTCAGGTTATCGGTTTTTGTATGGAAGCAAAACCAGACTCTGAAGCTGAAACTGGTTGTATAGCGCGGTTTTAATGAAATATCAAGGATATTTACTCATGGGCGACGATCAGCATCCCGGCCAATAATTCTATAATTATCGGGCTGAAGAGATGTTCCCAATAAGTTCAAATTAGTATTCGGTGATAAATTTGCTAGAAAATTGTTTTTGACCAGAGATACTTCAGTGGTACCATGAAAATACACTGTGGTAAGAATGTTGAAAATCGCGAACTTTTTTATACACTCAGTAGCAAAAAAAAAACCGAGCAAACTTTTGTTTCTTAAAAACGCTATGTTCAAACTTCTGCAACTTTGTCAATCGACTTGTCAACATCAAGTCGATATTGGATCGACATCGGTAAGAAATAAGCGTAAACTTGATCCAATATGTAAGTTAGAAGAGTTGTTTTTATTGTTACGCCATGCTCAAGAAGTGAAATGTTCTTCTCTAATCAATGCATAGTGCACTGCTCATGAGTAACACCGTGCGGTCCTACTCACGCACTATGAAATGAAATTTCTCTGATTTTTCTCTTCCGAAATATAACGCACACAAGCTTTTTTGCATAAAGACTGCTTCAGAAATCATAAGCACACTTTCAAAATGTTAAAAATGTGTTCTTGTTTAAAATTTCAATTATTTCATTTGACCAATTCTATCAGTACTGGTGTTTTACATAACATTTGACCCTTCTGCTATAAAAATCTTCAATTATAACCGAGACATCTCACTTTTCCTCTAACGTAACCCATAAGCTTATGTACAGTTGCATTTCCCACCATTTTCTCCACTTTTGTCCAATCCTTTTTAAATTGTTCGATGTCATCCGCTGGTTTTACGACTTTGCGTAGCTCTGCTTTGGCCAAAGCCCAGAAAGTCTCGATTGGCCGTGCCTCCGAGCAATTTGGCGGATTCGTCTATTTCAGCACAAAACAGACATTTTGGCTTTTGTACCACCGTAGTGCGTCCTTGGCGTAATGACAAGATGCCAAAATCTGGCCAAAATATGACTGGACCATCATTCTGCTTTATCATCGGCAATAAACGCTTCTGGAGGCATTCCTTGATGTACTTCTGGGTGTTCATTGTCTCCGATGTTACGCATGGGCTAGATATTCTGCCGCATTCGCATATTGCCTGCCACACTATCATCTTTTTACCAAATTTTTCGCTGAAAATGACCCTCTCCGTTGCAGGGATATCCCAGTCCTTGCGTACAGTGAAGTATAGTGGTCCAGAAAGGGTTTTGTTATCCAATTTCGCATACGTTTCATCGTCCATGATTAAACACCAAGAATTTCTACACAAAATTGCATCATATAGTTTCTGGGCTCTCGATTTCACAGACGCGGCCTGACTTGAGTTCATTTTGGGTTTCTTCTGCTTTCGGTATCTTTTGAGTCCAAGTCACCCTTTTGCACGCATTACATAGACGTCGAGGTCCCTATATTTTCCGCCACATTCCGAGCGGAAGCCGATAGTTTCTGCTTATAGGCATCCCTGATCTTCTTGTCAATAGCAGGACTCATAGGACCGGATTTCCGACGACTCCTCGGTGCATCTTCAAAAGAAGATAGTTCTCCATTTTTTTCTAACCGCAGTTCGTACCGCTCTGACTCTCACAACCTCCTCCCTGGCAAATTTACTTAAAGAGATTCCCCCCACAGTGTACCATTTGTGTACGATCCTTTTTCTCTGCTCCGGATTGCAAATCCACGCATTTTGAAAGTCAACCAGAACTAAGTTTCTTTTTTGATGCTATGCCGTACAGATATGTGTAAACAAAAGAAATAATAATTTGAAAAATTCAAAATGACCGTTAATGTAAGGTGTGCTTATAATTTCTGGAACAGTCTATAGTCTGAGTTTAACACTTGAATTCCCCGAATTTCAAGCGATTGTTTCCCATTACCGGAAATGTTGAAGAACAACACACGGTAGATTTTTTAAATTTGAAAGATTTCGGGATTTTTTCGTTTTCTTCCCACTTTCATCAAACTTGTTTGAAACTTTGCTTTTCGTGATGAAACTTTCCTTAAAAAATTTAGAAGTACAAAATCAAGTGACTGTCAAAAAATTCCAGAAATGACCACTAGGAGTACTGCTTTAAAATGAGTAGTGCGTCCAGTTTCTAAGTGGGTTAAGCTTTACCATGTTCTGCACTTTCTTCCTCAAATTTTGCTTTGCGTGCGCTAGTTTCCAGGCGACTTCTACCTTCACCTCCTTTTTCGTTTGTCAATTTTAGCGCAAACAAAGTGACATTCAAATAATTTTACTGTGCATATTGTTGCATTCTCAATGATTCAAACCCACCTCTTAAATTATCAAAATTCTAGGAAACTGGTCACCATCGTATGCAACCATGGGAGTGCAACACCCTGGTAGCCTTCTGAATAGGATACTAATTCATAACAACAAATAACTCAGCCGTCGTGGTCAAAGATGGTCAAAGTGGTTTAGATCACGTAGTCGCACATATGAAAAAACCTCTAATGAAATATTCATTTGAAAAATCAAAGTTTTCTGACAAATATATAAGAAAATGCTCATTGGATATGCATTCTATGATATGCAAATTGTAAGATGAAAATTAGTTTGATAAAAAATCGTCGAACACTTGGATGTTGGTTGACATCATCGGCAAGGACTATTCAGCATTGAAATGTTGGTCAGGTAGTCGAAATCGCTTAAATCATTTCAACAATTTGATGTATACATAGATACTATCGTTAGACGATGACAAGTCAAGCAATCCGACCATGTTTCACCCTTTTTCCTAACCCAATATCCACCAAGTGGAAACCTAGACGTGCAAAACAACACAACTTTTCGAATGAATAAAAAAAGTTACTCTCCACCTTAGATTAGCATGAGAAAACTTACTACAAATCGCTTTATTCATAAGACTCAATTACCTACGCAGCTATCGAACGCATCGAACAAAACGATATGTCACCTTCTTCCTCACCTACGTCAACAGCTACCCTAACGATAGAGATAAGTGCTAAAATCTGCTCACCTTGCAGGAGGAGAGCGGCGCGGCAGTGTAACTGATTTGCCTCCAAAGTGGTTTTAAATCGATTTCTGTACGCTCAGTATCATCATCTGCATGTCATTAAGGGAATACCATCTGAGCATTTGTGTGAACAGGTTTTTTTTTCACTTGATACAAAGAGCTACTAGCATTTGAGACTGCTCACTGTAGCCTCATATGTGACTGTGTGGTCTAATCGATCATATCTGCTTCCTCAATTAGCAGAATGCTTTGGCTGATAAGTTTCCGACAGTCAATTTGTGATGATCTGCTACCGAAATTATGAAAGAATGTCAAAGTCGGATAAATGTATGTAGGGGATAAGGGAGCAAACATTGGCATAAGAACTAGTTTAATAGCACCTGCTAGTAGTAATAAAAAAAAACAATGATTGGAGTTGACGACTAGCATGACGAAAGTTTTGCTACCTGCAGATGTATTATCTAATCTAACCGACGGATGATCCACTTGATATTTATCCTAGCCATTAGAGCGTCAACGCTATCCTCACTGGTTGGCCTTCACAGTTGTTTGGATAAAACTTTGGCTGTTTGTGTTAGGCGTATCGAAATAAATATTTGAGATTCGGACGATGTTTGCTAATTTTTGATTACCTTTTTCTGATTTGCAGAATTTTGCGGTACTTCTTGTTATAGCACTTGCTGCTATAGGTCGAGCGGAACAATTCGATGGCTATTTTTACCCGAAACCAAGCTGTGGACATCAAGAAGCCCAGACAGTGTACATTACGCAAACCGTTACGGACTATCAAGTACAAACTCAAACTCTCCAGGGAGGAATTCAGCAGGACGAACGAGTTGTTACTCAATATTCATCGATCTATGTCACTTCTTCATATACCGAAACCGTTCCAGTATACCAAACCGTGACTCAAACGAATACTTTTACAGTTTCGGCTCCAGCTCCACGTGATCAAACAATCTATCAAACGATCACCTTACCACCGATTGTATCAACATACGTATCTACACAAATCCAAGCTACTCCAGTTTACCAAACAGTTCGAGATACAACAACCGTCACATTGCCTCCCCAGGTACTTCCAGCCCAAACCATCATCACAACCAAAACACTACCTCCAGTCGTCAGAACATCAACTATCATTCAAACGTCCGCAGTGCCTGTTGTGTCTACCGTTCGTGACACAACCACCATATCTGTTCCACCAGTAACTCTCCCACCTCAGGTCATATACTCCACCGTTCAACTGCCAGCTCAATTCATAACAACAACCTCATACTACACGACCACCGCTCCGATCGTCCAAACTGTTCAAACTACAATCACTGCTGCTCCAATAATTCAACCTGGACGAACCATTTACTCTACCGTCACTCAACCCCCTCAAATAATCTACTCAACTATCAACCAGCCCGGTCCGGCACCAATCTACCAAACCGTTACCAAAACCCAAACTATTCAACAACCCGGCCAAGGACCTGCATATCAAACCGTTTATAACACCGTGACCCTGCCCGGTCAGATTCAAACTGTCAACTCCATACTGACGATGACCCTTCGTGATGTCCAATATGTCACTCAAACCGTCACCAGAACTCAACCCGGGGTCCAGTATGATGCCCAAACCATCTACTCTACCGTTCAACTGCCAGCGGTAACGCAAACTTACTGCGGCCCGCAAAACACGTACCTTCCGGCAGCTGAAGGAAACGCCAACGCACGTGGATTCAGTGGGTTTGGAGGTTTCAGTCCACGATTTCATCGATTCTTCTAGAAGTAAATAATAGCAAATAATTGTTCCTCATATTACGGACTAGTTAATTAAAACGAAAAATTTTCTTAACGAAATGTAAATAAATATAAGATTTTGTGCAATTCGAATCGGTCGAAAAACTAATCTTCCTTATTTGAACTGAATATCAAAAATTCTCCGCTGCCATTTTCAAGCATAAATATTGTTAAATCGCACATTCTTCAGAAGTATTCCCACGAAGGAAAGAAAGAGACGATTGTATCGAAGCGACGAACCCCCCAATCCGAAAGCCAACACCAGAAGAAAAAATAATGTTTACTCTCACGCTTCTCCTCACAGCCGCATCATCTTATTGTCATGAGTTTGAGATTAATTGCTGCATAATTTAAAGTACCAACACATATTAACCAAAAGTCGCAGAAAACATCACAGCAACACGAGACAATCGGTGCAGTGATTAAAATTAACTTTTTCAGTATTTCAAACTCCTTCCCCTAGATCCAACTGCTGGACGAAGCTGGCAAATACTTATTTTTAGCCCTACTCACATCAACTGACTTCTACCGAACCTGCTAATGAATCAGATACGGTGTTTTGAAGCTAGCCTTGGGAATAATTTTGTGAACTATCACACCAACGGGACCGGATTTGAAATGGATGTTCAGCTTTTGTCTTTGCATTTTTTTTTAACTGCTTAGCATCAATGCTTACTGCATCAAGATCACGTCACAGTCCATAGCAAATTGTGCGACTATTTTCAATTTTAAAGAAGAAATCGTGAAACGTTATTTATGCACAGAAGAAAAATAATGAATTCTAACAGGCACGTGAAATGTCCCCTTGTTCAGTTGCAAGCCAAAGCAAGTCTAAACAACGATTTTTGTTTGAAATTGCTCATACAACAAACCTGATGTGGGCGATATTTGGCTTTAATTTAGATGAAATATCTCTTGAATTTATCCCTAGAACTGCAAAAATTGTCACATGTTCCAAATTAAGTTTTCTTACGGAAAGATAAATAGTGATTTTGAAAGAAAACCATAGGCCTAATTTAAGAGATATTTTTTATGTTTTCCTGACTATGGCTTATTATATTCATTAGATAGATTAATATTGGCATTATTAGATATGCAATGGTGTTTTATGCGTAGGAGGCAGCCCATATAGAAAATCTAAACTAGTATCTATGCAAGCAAAGCTGTATTGTGTAAGTTTAAATGTTTTGAATGTTGTGCGGTCGATAGAATACAAGTCAAAATCATTTCAGTCTTTTAAAGAAGTTTCATGTTCACATATGATTTATAAATTTTGAGTTAAATAAACGGAATATTGCTCACAATCAAATGATGATGATGATGATGATAATGATGATGATAATGTAATATTACCATCTATTGTAGCAAGGTAACTTTCCATAGTAGTGGAATAATCTGAAAAACGATTTGATCAGGATTCTATTGTTGTTTGTGATCATCAAGCTTCTGTATGAAGGGCCAAAAACGTTTGGGTAGGCCCGTAAGCAGAGACAATTACGCGAAACCGCGAATATAGGGAAGAGATTCTCCTTCCAAAAGCAGGTTCACACTCACAGCACTGGAATCGAGCCCTAGATTGACAGAACAAACCCAATAGATGGGGTCGAAGAGCCTAGCCTCGTTCCACGAAATGTTAACAATAGGGAGGAGGCAGTCCCCTGCTCAATATCCTAATCGTTTCACTTGGGTGCCCAGATGGTCCCTCCCTTTCCCCGTTGTATGTTTTTTAATATTTAGTATATTTTGTTGTGGTTATTTGATTGCTAACCTTGTGTTAGAAAATTTGCCTGAAAGTAAAATTGATTAGGGTTATATACCGTTTCTTACTTATTGCTTCAATTTCCGTTTATGGTTCGGGTTGTCGTCACGGTGTGTCATATGGTATTGCTCGCGGTCATGGGATAGTGAAGAGAACAGGAGAAGAAGAAAAAGCATTAGTAATTGGTTACATGTTATGCGCATGTGAGATTTTCATGATGATATTCTCACAACAACCGTTCAGAGTGGTTCAATGGATGCATATGAGAGATCATTCCCGATTACTTTCTACTCGTTTACTCAATTCCATCTCGTTTAGTTATAGAAGACAAGAAACATTTTACTACGTGCTACATTTTGGAATATCAGGGCAATGATCCCCCATCGCATCGTTAAGTGATCATAACAAGTAGTCCATTTGGTGCAGGCACTTTTGAACTTTTTTTTCACAAGTTTATTTATTTGTTCAGGCTCAATCGAATCAACTTTATTGAGCCAAGTTTTCGATGTATATACTTTAAATAAATTAAAAAAATATCTAAAACTTAGTTACAGGAATAAAATTTATTACTCGTGGTCATCTCGAGGTTAATTGGATTTACAATTTTATGGATGGGAAAATTGAGGTGAGAATATCAGACACACTTCATTAAACAATAGTTTTCTGATATCTAGAACTATAAGGTAACAAATTGAACGTTTTTAAATTAAAAAAAAACACACTCTCACACACGCACACACACTCACACAGTCCTCAAATATTTAACTTAAACATGTAAGTTATTCAACTCTAATATTAATGTTAGTCAAAAACATATATACAAGTTTCATGAATCCCAGATCACGCACAACTAAAATGTCTCGAACCGGTACATTGGGTTGTCTACCTCGAGCCCGGAGGGAATTATAAAGTTCTGATCTGACTCCACGATGCTCACCACAAAACCAAATTACGTGATCTGCGTCCTGGTAACCTTGTCCACATTCACAGAGATTGCTGTCCCCCAGCCCAACACGGAACAAATGAGCGTTTAATGAATAATGATTAGACATGAGGCGAAACATCACACGAATGAAGTCTCGACCCACATCCAATCCCCTGAGCCAAGCTTTCTTCGACACCCTGGCACAGTGGTCGGAGATGGTCAAATCACGAACTTAATTGTATAGCGCCTTCAATATTAACTTTATCCAAAAAGTGTCTGCAGACGAATTGTTCACATATGTGTTGCGCATAGTTTGGTAACTTCAAAAAAATGTCATCGCCTACTATGAAAAAAGTAAAAAAACTTACTCATTTCCCTTAATATATAGAAAGATATTTTTTTCTTTGCTGGTTATGACTATATCTGATGATATCTGGTTCTCAAATGTTCATGCTGCCTTTCAAAATTTAGGTGACATGCTCGTTTCTGTATAGAAAAAGTCAAAAACATGCGATCATTTAACGTGATCTTACTCATTCATTTATGAATTGGCGCTAACAAAATCTCCATTACATTAAAGTACTAAGTCTAAGCTTTAATATAAGTAGCTGTTTTTGGTTCCCGGTTTGCCACCTTCTCCCCTATATGCAGTCAAAATTGCGGTAAAATGAAGTTAAAAAGTGCTCTAACTTGGTAAGGAATGCATTAATCTACATGTTGTTTTCAGCAAAACATGTGCTTTTATGTTGTTCTCATTTGTTCATATCATAGTTTGCATAAAAAAAATGTATATATGAAAAGTTAAGTAATAAAAACTAATTTTAAAGGGGTTGTCATCAAAAACGACTTATATCTCCAAAACTAGTTGACATAGAAAATTTTTGTTTTCAACAAAGTTTCATATTTTGAGTAGATCTACAACTTTGCCCAACAAAATATCTTTCTATATATTAAGAGAAATAAGTTAGTTTTTTTACTTTTTTCATAGTAGGCGATGACGTTTTTTTGAAGTTACCAAACTATGCACAACACATATGTGAACAATTCATCTGCAGACACTTTTTGGATAAAGTTAATATTGAAGGCACTACAATTAAGTTCGTGATTTGACCATCTCCGACCACTGTGCCTGGGTTCTATCACTCCCAGTAGCCATCGCCCCAAATCTCCTTTACTCCATTTATACTGCCAGCTCACGAGTGACTGTTGACGAAAAATAGGAAACAAATCATTAAAGGCGATTTGTCGGTCATAGATATCCCCTTCCATAGCGCCCACCTTTGCAAGCGAGTCCGCTATCTCATTGCCCGGAATCGAACAATGAGATGGGATCCACACAAAGGTGATAAAAAAAGAACGTGAGGATAAAGCACTAAGAAGACCTCTTATTTTCACAATAAAATAAGAGGTGTGCCTTACAGGCCTCAAGGAGCGAATAGCCTCTATAGAACTGAGACTAAAATGAATTGTAAGTGAGGCAACTGTTTCTAACGAACGATGTATTGCCGCCAATTCAGCAACAAAAACAGAACAAGAAGCTTAAAGTTTTCAAGTGGTGCTATAAAATTCATTGTATATACCAAACCCAGCGGACTCCTCTAACAAAGACCCGTCAGTGAAAGACGTCTTAGCGGAATCAACTTGGCCAAACTTTGCAGCAAATATTACCGTAGCAATCATGATGCGCTGGGATTCCATAAGGCTCCTGCTTCATGGATAAATCAAAATGAACCGGACTGCCGAAGTCAGAGAAGCAAACACGATTGGGAATATTTGGCGAAGGGCTGACATCCTGTGTTATGTACAAATGGTACAAAGTCATGAAGCGAATTTGAGGATTCAAATCAAGGATCTTTTCAAAGTTTTCGATCACCTGGGGGTTCATAACTTCACACCTGGTGAGAAGCCGGAGAGATAGTTCTGTAAACCGATCCGAGAGTGGCAACATACCAGCCAGCACTTCAAGACTCATGGTGTGAGTCGAGTGCATGCAACCTAATACGAAGACACCGATACTGAATATGTTCCAGTTTAATGATTTGCGACCGAGCCGCCGACTGAAAACAAAAACTACCGTATTCTAAGACCCACAAAATCGTTGTCCAGTACAACGTTAGAAGATCTTGCGGATGTGCTCCCCATCATTGAAACAGCGAAACCATTTGCTTAACAATGTCCAAAGCGAAACATAAATAATGTTTCAACAGAAGGCATGGATCTATTTGTCTATATTAACTAGTAATTTGAAATGTAACCCTTATGAAATAAGAAAACAAACTGTAAATATATTCTACTAGTCTACTTTGGTTATAGAAATAAAGAATGAATCATTAAAAAGCAAAGTGGATAATGAATATCGCTTCATAGATTCCTTCTTCGGTATTTCATTTGATTGAAGCTGTCGACAATGAATAACAGCAATCTCCATTTCGATACACGGGTGAGTTATTGGCATTCTACCCTACAACAAACAACGACAATGACGAATGTGTTAAATTACTCAACGGAGTCATTCTAATAGCTGCTTGACTTCCGTGATACAATTAGGATGCTTAGGTAGCGTTCACTGATGCAAACCTAAAAGTGTGATTCATACATTTGTATCCGTCAACAAAACGTTTTGTTGTAGTTTGTCAACTGGTCATTCTGTAAATACAGCAACTATATTTCCCATCACTATATAAGGTAGTATTTTCAGAAGAATTACGAAACAAAAAACCAATCAACGAATCCCCATGCATCAAAGGACCCAGTGACTACATTCGTCTATCGAAAGATATTAACTCTAATAGCCCTGCATTGGTAACTAATTGTTTCAAATTCAAAATTGAGACCAATATGTCCTTCCAGTTCATGTCTTGATGTCCAACGCGTGCTAGACAAACGAATTGCTAATACCATCCCCACGAGCGTGCAACGACCCTCACAATATTATGCGAAACAAAAAAATATATATTTAAGGTATACTAATCGACACACACGTTTCCCCAATGGATCTCTCTTGCCTTCTCTCATTAGCACGAAACTGATGAATATTCGAATTGGTTTTCAGATATTCTAATTGATGCCATAACAAGTGGATGATATTGTTTTACGATCTCTCACACTGGTACCGGCGTAACGGATTAACTCTGATTAGAAGGCTCTTGGCACAGGTCGATATTTTCGATTTCCATGTTTGTTTAACTAATCGGCTATTTGGGTGGAACTCATTTCAAAGGCGCCAAAATTAATAATAACTTTTATCAGTAGATCAAGGTATCTCTAAGGGCACTGGGCACGGAAAACATCAATTAGGGTTTTTACCTCCGCTTAGTGCTACTGAATTATAAAACATCTGCACTAGGTTAATGGAAAATTTTAAATTCCCGGCGCACAGTGCGTGAACGTTTCCAAATCGGTCTGCCTTGATGACTTGATAATGATTTGATTGTGGTAGAAAATAAGATTTTATAAACCATTCGAAGTTTAATATGAAATTTCGATAGGAGACCCATATTTTCCGTTCGATTTCTACACGCTTATATTAAAGTATGTTCCACTCCGACTCCGTACACATAAAACCAGCTATGTCTTGGGAATTTTTTGACGGCGGAAAATGTAATGAAGGTATTTTATTGTACTTCCACAGTAAGCTTGAATCATGTTCTCAAGTTGAGTGTTTTATATGTACTTTCAAGTTGTTAATTGAGAACCAGTACCATTTTGCATTAGTACGGTTATGTGGCAAGTAGAATGCCCAGGTTATCGAAATATTTTCCTTTACAAAAAATTCCTAGATTATCCATTGGATGCATGCATGCCAGTTTCAGTTGTTTAAAAAATAACAGCGTGTAAGTTACCACCAAGGCACGGTACACCCGCATAACAGAATGTCACGACCAGTGCACCAAACCGCAGACACATTTTATGCAGGAGTCAGCAGCTTGGATTGGTAGTTACTAGGTACGAAGATATGGCAGACTATTCATATTTTAAGGTTCGATCGTGTGATTGATTATTAATAAAAAAAAAAGTAGAGTAAATCAGTTTCAGTTAGAGCTCGGTACGAAGCAGTTTAGTTTATTAAAATACCTTCGAACGACTCCGGACGTAACTTGTATAATATGAGGTGAGTGTTGCTGTTTATAACAAGTATGTTTCAATTTCTCTTAGCTTTTTACCTATGGTTGCAGCTCCTCCTTATGGTTCACCTTCGATGGCCCTTGCTCTTTTTCTATGTGTTTCCTTCATTTTTTTATGTCCTTCAAACATTTTTAATATCATACTCCTTAGGGCTTTTATCGTGATATTTCGTTCGTTTCCTTATATTTTCTTCAACATGTTCTTTTTCTTTTCTGTAATCTCCCCAACGGCATCTTCTTCTCAATCATCTTCCGCTCCGTCATGTTTTCTGCTTTCTACCTCTCCATCATCTTGCCCTGTCCTTCGGTTCAGAAAGGGGTATGGACGCGTTCTGCCGAGTTGGTCGCGGCAGATTTCATGTGTAAATAGGCTGCCACATCAACGTTCAAAGGTGCCTGAACCAAATGGACAGTTTGTAACGATCACTTGAAGATGCGATGGGGGATCATTGCCCTGGTGTTCTCAAATGTAGCACGTAGTAAAACGTTTCTTGTCTTCTATGACTAAACGTTATGGAATGGAGTAAACTAGCGGGAATGATCTCTCATATGCATCCGTCGAACCATTCTGAACGGCCGTTGTGAGAATGTCACCATGAAAAGCTCACATGCGCATGTCATGTTACCAATTTTTAATGCTTCTCTCCTTTCTCCAATTCTCTTCCCTATCCCATGGCCGCGAGCGGTGCCATATGACACATTGTGAGTCTCGATATGTGCTACCGAGGTCAGCTCTTCAAAAGCAGAAACACCGAGACGACCCTACAGCAAAAGGAGGTTGAAGCAGTAAGTGGGGAACGGTATATAACCCTAACCAATTTTACCAGCCAAATTTTCTAACACAAGCTTCAAGGTAAGATGATTTCAAAATCAAGGTAAGAAAATCAAATTATTTCTCTAAATTTTGCATATATTTATATAACACCATATGCTGGGATGAAGGGAGGGACCATCAGAGCACCCGATTGAAGCGATTTGGATAGGAAGAGTGAGACTGCCAACTTCCTGTTGTTAACATTTCATGAATAAAGGGCGGGCTCTTCTCCCCATCTAGTGGGACTTTTTACTAGGCGGGGCCCGGTTTTGTTGTGGTTTCTGCGAATTTGTTTCTGGAAGGAAATTTCTTTAGACCCCTGTAGCTCTGGGTTGCGCGTAAATGTATCTGCTTTTGGCCCTTCATACAGGGACATGATGAAACATTTACCACAATGCATCCTTGATCAAACCGTTTAATTAAAACAGTCCAGTGCTATAAGCAGTTGCCTTGCTACATTATATGGTAGTTCACATCATCATCATCATTCATCATCTTCCTCTCCGTTATCTCGCTCCCATTATCTTCATTTTTACCATTTTTCCTCCATTATGTTCTTCTCTGTCTTCTTCTCCGCTATCATCTTCCTTTCTAATATATTTTTTTATGTACTTCTGTTTTATCCTGTCCTTAGAGTTCTTCAAATTCTTTTCTTTTTCACAGTTTCCGATAAATGTTGCCATCATGTAGATACTTCAGCAGTCGCTTTTCGTTGTCAGGCTTGAACAACGCCGTATAAAGGCTTAAAGAATCGATCCCATATTTTGTCCTGGCCTTTTCAAATTTTCTACAGTGCAGGGTTATGTGTTCCACAACACTCGCATACCCGCTAATCAGCGGAACTATTTTGATCGGTCCACTTTTTTCACGTTTAATTTCCAGAAGTTTCCCTCCTGTTAGCTGCCTCCAACGTTCTTCCCACTTGCTTCATCGCCTTGATGGCATCCTATTTTGGGATGGCGACGTTGATTTTTAGGCTACTTCTTGCTTCAACGGCAAGCTGATCTGCTTCTCTGTGGCCGTGGATGCCGGTATGATCGGGAATCTAACAAAAATAAATTTGACGATTCCGGCATTAAATTTCCTGTATCCAAGGATGTTATGATCTACCACATTTTATGGCCGTAAGACAGCTAGCAGAGTCCGAAAGGATGCTGAGCTCATTTGTTGTTCCCACCGCTTTGATAGCCGATTTGATCGCAAAGGCATCCGCCAAACATACGCTGCATTTTGCCCTACCAGTAGGATATTTCTCAACGTGTTATGGCAATCTGATGATTTGTTCTAGGACCTGTCTTTCCGGAACAGGTTCCTGTGGGTTCATGGTCACTCGAGGCCCCACGGGAACCTGTTCCGAAAGACAGGTCGGAGGACAAATCATCAGATTGCCACAAAACGTTGAGAAATATCCTACTGGCGAAATTTCATGAATTTTGATACCCATCTTGCCAGGGTTTTCTTCTAATTATGTTCATGGCCACTCTAGGCCCCACGGGATGGTCGGGAAGAAGGTGATGGAAATATCAGATGGTCACAAAACGTTGAAAAATATCCTACTGGAGAAATTCCATGAATTTTGATACTCATATAGCCAGGGTTTCCTTCCAATTATGTTCATGTCCACTCTAGGCCCCACGGGAACCTGTTACAGAATGGCCGTTGCAGGAACAAGTCGGCATATGGCCCACAATGGAATAGGAATAGTTTCTAGGAATTATACCAAAGATTTTGACATCCATTCCCGGAAATTTAATAGAGGAAACCCGGATTTACGGGAACCAGATAAAGTTTAATGGTCATTGCTGATAATGTCTCTAAAGCGAATGTGTTTTTGAATCTAACGATGCCAAAATAAATAAAATCGGTCAATAATTGCCAGAGTTATAATTATTTGAATTTGGTGGGTACCCGGGTACCCTGTCGATCACTTAAGGGGTAAAAAAAATTTAAGTCCCCCCCTTCGGCCCCCCTTGCTACTATACGAAATGCTTTTGTGCAAAAAGTTGCCTTTCATCTGTTTTTAAGATGTAACTGAATTTCAGCTTCCTGTCTTATAAACTATGAAATTTCGTAATGTAAAACATGAAAAGGTACACGGGTACCCTATCGATCACATAAGGGTTAAAAACTCCGTCCGTGCAGATAGCCGTAGCATGATTCTTTATTCTTTATTCTTTATTTAGAGCAGGGAAAAGCCCGTTTGAGTAGAGTTGCAATTATGAGCTCTTTCTCAAATGGGCGCAAAAAACCTATGTTGCTCCTCTAGGCGGATGCCGTCGGGAACTGATGGCACAACACCAGGCCCATCCTGATGCAGCAAGGAATGATGCTTTCGGGAACACTTAGAGCACGTTTTTTCGGATGAGCACATATGGCTTCGATGTCCCTTCCGAAGGCAATTGAAACAAAGCCGGTCTTCTTTCACTTTTGCAATTCGCTGGGAAACCGTCATGTTGTGGAAAGCCGAACACTTGTAATTAGGATGCTGTCCACTGCACATGTCACATTTAATGGTGGACGATGACGTAATAGCATTCGACAGTTTCTGATTGAATGACTTCTGAGGGGTTGGTGTAGACTTTCTCGGCACCGAAGGAGGGTTAGCCGTCTCGCACCTCTCGAGAACAAGACACCGACTCTTCAAGCACTCGATCGTATCATCATAGGTTGGAAGTTCTCCGTGGTCCAATGTAGATTCCCAGTGCTCCCGTGTCTCCTTATCCAATGCAGCGGTGAGGACGTTCACGACGAACAGCTCGGACACTCCTTGAAACTCCTGTCCCAGGAATCGAAGGTTCTCGACATGACGGCAGCACTCATCGAGAAGTTGACGAAGTTCCTTCGAAGATTTCTTGGTCATGCGTTTAAGACTGAGTAAACCACGGATGTGCAAGTCAACTATCAGGCGTTTATTCTCATATCGCTCCTCTAGAATCGTCCATGCCTGAGCGTAGTTGTTGTCCTGGATGGTTTGTGTATCGATTACTCCCGCTGCGGCACCCACCAACGACTTCTCTAAATGGTACAGTTTGACTGCATCACAATCTGGCGACCGACCGATGAGATCCAGAAACATGGCCTTGAAACTTGGCCAATGTTCGTACTTCCCATCGAACGTAGGTAGTGGGGCCTTTAATGATTGATGCTGCATGACGACCTGGGGATGTTGACCTGCTTCCGGTGGTGCAACGGGAACGGCTTGGTTGGGAGCCAACGTATCCTTCAGTGTTTCAATCCCCAGACAGGTTTCGTTGTATAGCACTTCGAATTCTTCGTACTTGTTCTCCTGGGCGTCCCTCTGGTTGGCAGGACATGAACTTATGATCGCATCATGGGCCTCGTTGAATTCACGGTAGTGAATCTCAAGATTTCTCGTATACACTCGGAGTTGCGGTAGGATTACTGCAGCGGCACTATCTTCCGGGGATGCCGTCACACTGTTCTTTATTCGGGTTATTTTAGCTTTTACATGTCCTCGCTTTTGCACTAGTAATTTCACTTCTTCTTCGGCCATTTTCAGTTCTTGATTGTTTTTCACAGGTGTATGTAACATCCTCCACACGGAACAGGAAATGGATAAACGACGGGATCGCTATCCAAACACCGCGAATACTGGGTTTCTTCGCTCGGAGATGGTAGATTCTCGGTCGAACACTACCGGCACACAACTCGCATGGGGTGACACACACTATATGGCACTTTTTCTTTCTCGTTTCAAATCACTTTCACCGACGCCATACTTCTTCCAAGATGGCGGCTATCCGGCTCGAAGGACCACAATGTTGCTCCTCTAGGCGGATGCCAAGGCCAACATCAACTTTTCCGGGGTGGACGGTTAATCGGCGGACTGTATTTCCGATTCGGATTTTCAGTAGGAAGAAAAACACTTACTAACTTTTACTTGAACTAAACATTTATTCTTAGTGATTTAACTACATATGTCTTCGTCCTTCAAAGACTCAAACACTAATGAAATAAAAAAGAACGACTCCTCGAACTGGCGGGAAACGAAACTAAATATGTTGTTTGTCGAAGTTGGCATTGCTGCGGTATTGGTACTACTGTTGTGTGGGCACAGCACTATTGCAATCGCAGCAATCGTTGACACGGTGAAAACATTTCACTATAAAAGCTGACGTTTCGGGGTACGAACGGAACAACCTACTCTTCAAGAAGCGATGGAAGCAGTTTGCCAGAAATTCCAGTGTGGTTATGGGTGGTAAATTCGTAGGAGCGTATGGGGAGGGAGGTCGACCCACGGGGGTGATATGGAAGAAGTTGGGAGATTATCGGGAGGAGGAGGGAACGAAAAGAGGGGTAGTAAGTTTAATTATAATATGTTGGTGTGGAGAAGTATGCGATCTCATTCCGTTTTTTTTTTTTTTTTTTTTATTAATCATTTATTTGTACAGGCTCAATCGAATCAACTTTACAGAGCCAAGTTTTCATATTTTTTTACATCATTTATCTTAAAACTAAAGTTAGGGGGATAGAACCGATTACTCGCGGCCGTCTCGAGGTTAATAGGAATTACAAATTACGGATGGGAAGATGGGTGGGAATTTAAAGTATGGTATACATAACACATTAATTTTAAATTCTAAATTGTCTTAACACTTATAACTATACAATGTATGGATTTCTTTTAACTTGAACATTTTTTTGAAAAAGAAAAAAAAACACACAAACACAGATAAAAAAAAAGAAAAAAAAACTTAAAGTAAACATACAGGTTAAACTAACTACAATCTAATGCTAATGTTAGTCAAAAACACATAAATTAATTGCATATACTCCAAATCACGCAAAGCCAAAATATCTCGAATTGGCACATTGGGTTGTCTACCTCGAGCCCGAAGGGAATCATTAAGCTCCGATCTGACTCCACGATGCTCAACACAAGACCAAATAACGTGATCTGCGTCCTGATAGCCTTGTCCACACTCACAGAGATTGCTGTCGCTCATCCCAACCCGGTATAAATGAGCGTTCAAAGAATAATGATTGGACATGAGGCGAGACATGACACGAATGAAGTCTCGTCCCACATCCATCCCCCTAAACCAAGATTTCTTCGACACCTTTGGGATGATAGAATGTTGCCATCGCCCCAAATCTCCTTTACTCCATTTATACTGCCAGCTGACGAGTGACTGTTGACGAAAAATAGTAAAAAATTCATTGAAGGCGATTTGTCGATCATAAATATCGCCTTCTATAGCGCCCACCTTTGCAAGCGAGTCCGCTTTCTCATTGCCCAGAATTGAACAATGAGAAGGGACCCATACAAAGGTGATGATAAAATAACGCGAAGATAAAGCACTTAGAAGCTCCTGTATTTTCATGAGAAAATACGAGGAGTGCTTTACCGGCCTCAAAGAGCGAATAGCCTCTATAGAACTGAGACTATCCGTGAAAATGAAGTACTGATCCGGTGTTAGTGAGGCAACGATTTCTAGCGTAAAGTGTATTGCCGCTAATTCGGCGACATATACGGAACAAGGAGCTTGAAGTTTACGATTGGCGCTATAAATTTCATTGTATATACCAAAGCCTGCTGACTCCTCTATCAATGATCCGTCAGTGAAGAACGATTTAGTGGAATTAACTTGGCCAAACTTTGCAGAAAATATCACAGGAGCAATCATAGGACGATGATGCTCTGGAATTCCACGAAGCTCTTGCTTCATGGATAAATCAAAATGAACCGAACTGCCGAAGTCGGAGAAGCAAACACGATTGGGAATATTCGGCGAAGGGCTGACATCCTGTGTTATGTACCAATGGTACAAAGTCATGAAGCGAGTTTGAGGATTCAACTCGAGAAGCTTCTCAAAGTTTTCGATTACCTGGGGGTTCATAACTTCACACCTGGTGAGGAGCCGGAGAGACAATTCTGAAAATCGATCCGAGAGTGGCAACATGCCAGCCAGCACTTCCAGACTCATCGTATGAGTCGAGTGCATACAACCTAACGCGATACGAAGACACCGATACTGAATACGTTCCAGTTTAATGATATGCGACCGAGCCGCCGACTGAAAACAAAAACTACCGTATTCCATAACCGACAAAATCGTTGTCCGGTACAACGTTAGAAGATCTTGCGGATCTGCTCCCCACCAGGTTCCAGTTATTGTGCAGAAAAAGTTGATCCTTTGCTGGCATTTTCGCTTCAGATACTCAATGTGGGATCTCCAGGTGCACTTAGAATCGAACCAGACCCCAAGATATTTAAAGGACATGGAATGAGTTATCGGTGTACCCCAAATTTGAAGCTTCGGTTGTGCTGGGTTATGCTTCCTTGAAAAAACTACCAACTCAGTTTTCTCCGTAGAGAATTCGATACCTAGCTCTAGAGCCCAAGTAGACAAATTGTCTAAGGTATCCTGTAAGGGTCCTTGCAGATCGACCCCATTGGGTCCAGTGACCGACACTACGCCGTCATCTGCAAGTTGTCTCAACGTACAGTTGTCACTTAGACAACCGTCAATGTCTTTGACATAAAAATTATACAAAAGGGGGCTTAAACATGATCCCTGGGGGAGACCCATGTAGCTAAATCGAGAAGCTGTAGAGGTTCCATGAGAAAAGCTCATATGTTTCTCTGACAGCAAATTGTACAAAAAGTTATTCATTAATGGAGAAAAGCCACAAGCGTGGAGTTTATCTGAAAGAACTTCAACAGATACTGAATCAAAAGCCCCCTTTATGTCCAAGAATACAGAAGCCATTTGCTCTTTTTTAGCAAAAGCTAGCTGAATATCTGTGGAAAGTAACGCGAGACAGTCGTTCGTTCCCTTACCCCTACGGAAACCATATTGAGTATCTGAAAGCAGGTTGTTCGTCTCAACCCATTTGTCCAGACGGAAGAGGATCATTTTCTCCAACAACTTTCGAATGCAGGATAACATCGCGATGGGTCGATAGGAGTTGTGGTCGGACGCGGGTTTGCCAGGTTTTTGAATGGCGATAACTCTCACCCGCCTCCAATCATCCGGTACAATGTTGAGCTCCAAAAACTGATTAAACAAGTTCAACATGCGCCTCTTCGCGACGTCTGGAAGGTTCTTAAGCAAGTTGAACTTGATTCTATCAGCTCCTGGAGCCGTATTGCCACACGAAAGGAGCGCGAGAGAGAGTTCTACCATTGAGAAAGGTTGGCTGTTCTCATCTATCGAATTCTCGGTTTCGCGAGGAATGATCCGTGCCGGCACAGAATCTGGACAAACTTTTCGCGCGAACTTGAGGATCCATTGGTCCGAGTACTCCTCGCTCTCGTTGTTCGTAGTTCGGTTACGCAATCTTCGCGCCGTGTTCCAAAGAGTACTCATCGACGTCTCGCGCGATAGCCCGTCCACGAATCTTCGCCAGTATCCGCGTTTCTTGGCCTTGATGAGGCTCTTAAGTTCGCGTTCGAGAGCCGTGTATACTTCGAAGTGCTCAGGTGTTCCACGTCTACGGAAAACTTTAAACGCGTCGGACTTTTTACGGTAAACCTCGGTGCATTGCTGATCCCACCATGGAGAAGGAGGTTTCCTGCGAAATGACGTTCCTGGAACTGGTCGAGTTTGAGCTTGAAGCGCGCTGTCTAAGATCAGGTTGGAGAGGAAGTTATATTCCTCCAGCGGCGGAAGCTCTTTTACCGTCGTTACGGCTTCATCTACTGCTGTCCTGAACTTTGTCCAATCGATGTAACGGGTTAGATCATACGCGACGTTGAAGTAGTTCCATTGGTTGAACCGAGTGGCAATCGAAATTTGTATGGGCAAGTGATCACTACCGTGGGGATCTTGAATCACATTCCATGTGCAATCCAACGATAATGAATTTGAACAAAGCGTAAGTCTAATCTACTGCCAACTGAGGATGGACCGGACAAACGTGACACTTCTCCATTATTAAGAACTATCATATTGAAGTTATCACAGAGTCCTTATAACAAGGAAGACCGGTTGTCGTCGTACAGTTCTCCCCAGCCTGTACCGTTGGAGTTAAAATCTCCCATGATCAACCGCGGAGCAGGAAGAACCGAACAAATATCTGAAAGTTGTTTTCAGTTTATTGAGGCTCTAGGAGGAATATAAACGGAAACAATGCAAAAACTTTTATTTTTAATAACAGCCTGACATGCGACAACTTCAATACCTGGAATAGGAGGAAAATTCACTCTATAGAATTAGGAATCAAACTTCGACAATTCCACTGTAGAACAGTGATCAAATCCCGACCTCATTTGGAAAATTATCCATCGAAGGAGATGATAGCTGCAAGAGGGGGTCAATTGCTTCAAAAAGCTTCACTGTTGGAGCATTGCCAAAACAATGCTTTTGAGAGGGTCAGTAATTTCGAGGTACTTGAAGATACCTTCGACAATGTTATCAAATGAGAACAACCCAGTCGAGGAAGGGGCTTCTGTTCTTAAAATCGGGGCATCAGGGGTTTTGGATGTCCCCGGAAGAAATGGAAAGTCCTGGGTGTAGTTTTACGAAAACCAGGAGGAATTGGATTTTCCTTTTTCCCACCTTTTTTGAAATGGGCATGCTGGTCTCGGGCTTCTTTTCAGCAACTTTCCGTGGGCGAACGCGTCTTCGCTTCCTTGAAGCACCTTCCGGAAAAGTGAACGATGTTCCCTCTGCAGCCGAATCAAAGTCAGACTCGTCATCTGACAGAGGAGCAAAGGGATTTGTATTGGCATTGGGTGATGGGGAGGCTTTTTTCACCATTTCGGCGAAAGATTGCCTGGAACGCTGTTTTAGCGAGCGTTCCAATTTTTCCC